>MJUU01069979.1:0-39293 GCA_002080025.1 Modiolus philippinarum
TTTGGTCTTTGGTAGTACATGTCAGTCTGGCAGGTGACTTTTGTTTTTGACCTCAATTTCACGCTCTAGTGGCCACGTTAAGTTTTTCTGCTTAAGTCCATTTCTCAATAACTAGAAGTGGTAGGCTGATAATATTTGGTGTGTAGTTTGGTCTTTGGTAGTACATGTCAGTCTTGCAGGTGACTTTTGTTTTTCACCTCAATTTCACGCTCTAGTGGCCACGTTAAGTTTTTCTGCTTAAGTCCATTTCTCAATAACTAGAAGTGGTAGGTTGATAATATTTGGTATGTAGGTTGGTCTTCGGTAGTACATGTCAGTCTTGCAGTTTAGTTTTGTACTCGACCTCAGTTTCACAGTCTAGTGAGCATGTTCACTTTTCTGATTAGTTCACTTAGATTTCACATCAATTTAGAGGCCAGCAGGGACGGGGGAGACATCTTTTAGGGTCTTCACTTGTTTGCAAATTACTCGAAAACCATTACAGATATCAAAATTCTGACAGAGTAAAAATAATCAGCATGATGAGATCTACCTGCCCTGCAATTTTGGAGAATATTCTTTTACCCGTCTTGGAGTTATTGCCCCTTTTCCGTAAAATTTTCAGTTTTTCGTTACTTTTAGTCTTATATATTGAAAAAGGTAGAAGATAGAAGTGAAGTTTGTATAAAAAATATGGTCAGCATAGTAAGATCTACATGTCCTGCAATTTTGAAGAAAATCTGACAACCCACATAGGAGTTATTCAGGGTTCAACTCTTAACAGTAGTCCTGTAGCCCCAGGCTAGTAAATCTGAGGAAGGACTACTAGAATTTGTAACTTGGTAGTCCTTTGGTCTAGTAAGATTTTGAAATTTTTTTAAAGGTATATTTATTTCAGGCCGGTAAAATCGTCGTGGGACTAGTAAACTCAGGAATCTTGTAGTCCTTTTGTCTACTAAAAATTAAATTTAGTGTCAACCCCTGTTATTGCCGCTTTGTCTTTGAATTTTCACAATTTTTTAACGTTTTTACTTTTATTTCAAAAACTGTTTGAGATAAAGGTTAAATGACTATGTGAATTGCAAAAGTGTTGAGGTTTTCCAGAACTACAATTTCTACATATTGTCCAGCAGGTTCACATCTCATCCAAGATGGCCGCCAGCGGGGGGAGATTGTTTAACATAGGATCCTATGGGAAATGCATTCAAAAATCTTCTCGTCTGAAACCTATGAGCCAATGGGGACCAAATTTTGTCACAGTAGTCCTTGGGTTGTCCCCTTTAAAGTTTGTGATTTTTACCTTTGTACCTCATCCAAGATGGCTGCCAGCATGGAGCACAGTTTAACTTAGGGACCCTATGGGAAATCCATTCAAATGTCTTCTCCTCTGAACCCACTGAACCAATTGGAACCAAACTTGGTTACAATAGTCTTTAGATGTTTTCCTTCAAAGTACCGTATATTTTCGATTATAAGTCGGTTCGATTATAAGTCGGTTCGATTATAAGTCGGTTCGATTATAAGTCGGAAGGTCTTTTCGTGAAGAAAAACTTTGTATTTAGCGTTGATCACGATTATAAGTTGGTCGGAGATTGTAGTCAAGTTGTGTACCAAAACTTCCAACATGAAATCGCTATAATTTATTAAATGGCGTACATTGGAATAAAAGAATGTCTTCTACATGAGATAAATGCTGCGTGTGAAGCATTTTACATGTGCTAAAAGCAGCTTATTCACGTTTCTAGCCAAGACATCGTATTAAGGGGGAATAACTGAAGTTTGTTTACTCATATCGTACGACCAAATACCCAAAGATATGATGAACGAAATGAGATCAAAAGTACGTGTTTCCAATATTAAAAATTTTTACAGCCGGTCTAATATTAGTATTAAAATATAAATTATTTCTTTTATATGGAATTAAAGATAGAAAAATAATAAACAATATTGGAAATGTCACATAAGATACGATATGACATTCCTAGGAGAAAGGTGTTAGTTATTGTCGGTTTTCGGTAATTAGTGAAATCAACTTAGTACACAAATAGTGAAACGTAAATACACATAAAGTACCTCCATGATGCTGAAATGAAAACATTGTGAATTTAGTAAGAAAACAACTAAAAAATGCTTATTTCTTTTATTAAAAGTAATAAATAATGTATCAATAGAACCAGATGATTGTTGAATACCGGCAAACTGTATTTGGTCATCATTGAATGTGTCTACCGGACATTTTATGTTCTCGACTTTCCTCCTTGGTTATTGGTTACTCTTATAAGTCGGATCCCTTCTCTGGAAATGAATTTTAGCTCCCAAATTTCCGACTTATAATCGAGTATATATGGTATGTGATATTTATGTTCATACCTCATTCAAGGTGGCCGCCAGCAGGTAACATAGTTTAACATAGGGACCCTATGGGAAATGCATCCAAAGATTTTCTCCTCTGAAACTACCAAGCCAAATTGAACCAAACTTGGTTACAATTGTCTTTGGGTGATCCCTTCCAAAGTTTGTGATTTTTTGTTTGTACCTCATCCAAGAATGAAAATGTAACATATGGTGAACTGATTTATAGTATGAAGTGGTGGTCTATTGGGGACAATGAATAAAACCAGTCACCAGGTGAGTGATACAGGCTCATGTGAGGCTCTAGTTAGTATCATTTTGGTATAAAACACAAAATCAGTAATTTATTTAAGGGAGATAATAAATTTACCAAGAGAGGTAATAGAACACGAAAAATTATCTCCCATCAATAAAACAGGGGTTTCACATTTTCTCCCTCAAAATGATATGCATGATTAAATCTTTGTGGGCATATCAAAATTTTTTAAGAAAATATCATTTACTTATGTTTTATTCATAATCTATTTACATAAAAACCATGCAAAGTCTTTGCAAAATTAAAAACAGGAATTTCCCTCATCTAGGAAGGCTATTATTAAATATGAAAATACTTCAACATGCTCAACAACCAAACACACTAAAATTTATTTCGAGAGGTGAGTATCAACTTATCAATTTGGTAAACCAGTTCTACAGTATTTTAGCAACAATTTAGTTGTCATATTGTAGAATTGGTAGCCAAATGGCCAATAAAACTGGTCTTAGCTTACTGTTGAAAACAGTAAAATTCAGAAATGTTCAGTTCAGATTAAGTGAATTTAGCAGTAAGTAAATTGCAATTCATTCTTTGTTTTTTGCTCACCACATCTAAAGGGTCAGTATAAGCTGTTGCTATCACTTTTAAACTCTTATCTATATTTATTGGCTTTTCAAATTTTTATCATCTCCTTTTGAAATTAACCAAACTTAACAAATGAGAAATATAAAAATTGCTGAACGTGTTCCAATAAGATTAAAATTCCTTTCAGCACAGAAAAAAGCTTAACTTTCGCTCTTATGGGAAAATATCTTAAACGGCTTTCACAAATGAAACCAAACTATACTGAAGTGATGTATGGAAGGCTTTTTACAAAATTGTAAATTTCCTTTCTATTTGACAACAAACTTTGCCCTCTGCATAATTTGGTTACTATATTACACAATTTTTTACATAAATGTACATTCTCCCAAGCCACCAAAACATCACTGCATACTTTCAGTGTCAGGGTCTGAAGATTCATACAGACCTTGTCTCACCATATATTTTTTCACATAATTATACCCCTGCAAACAAAGTTAGGTGGGTATATAGGAATAGCCATGTAAGTCTGTTTGTCCATCCATGTTGTTTTCCTAAATGCTTGCTTGGATGTTGATGAAATGTTACACAGTTGTAGTACACCTTCTGAAGATGTGCATGAAGTAATATGTTGCTGCCCTAAATTTTGAAGGGGAGATAATTCATCTTTGAATATTTTCTGAAAAAGGGGGTATGAACTATGTCAACGCATGTTTTCCTAAATGGCTTTTTGGATTTGGATGAAATGTTATACAGTTATAGTACTGAAGATATGCATGAAGTAATATGGTTGCTGCCCGAAATTTTGAAGGGGGTATAACTGGCTGCCATACGGCAACACCTCTAGTTTCATTTCAATACATTGTTTTATGTAAAATGTCAAATATTTTTAGCTCGCCCGGACGAATGTCTGGAAAGTTATTGTCATACCCCCAGTGTCGGCGTAGGCGTCGGCATCAGCAAAACTTTAATCTGGCTTGTGGAATTGAGACCTGAAGGGATTTTTGAAAAACTTTAACCTTGTCTCTAGAAGGTAGGGTTTTAGTGGTAGGGTGTTCATATTTGGTATGTAAATTCCTTATGATGAGAGCTTTCTTTTGGTACCATACTTGTAGACATTTTGACCTTGACCTTGCCCTTAGGTCAATTTTTGAAAAACTATAACCTTGCTTCTAGAATCAATTTGTTTAGTGGTAGGGTGTTCATATTTGGTATGTGACTTTCGTGTGATGAGAGCTTTCTGACGGTATCATATTTGTAGACATTTTGACCATGACCTTGTCCTGAGGGACTTTAACATTGCTTCTAGAATCAAGTTGTTTAGTGGTAGGATGTTCATATTTGGTATGTAACTTCCTTATGATGAGAGTTTTCTAATGGTACCATATTTGTATACAGTTTGACCTTGACCTTGCTCTGAGGGCTATTTTTTAAAAACTTTAACCTTGATTCTAGAATTCAGTTGTTTAGTGGTAGAGTGTTAAAACATGAAATTTGCTTCTAGAATTAAGTTGTTTTGTGGTAGAGTGTTTATATTTGGTATGTGACTTTCTTTTTATGAGAGCTTTCTGATGGTACCTTTCTATATCTTTCAAATTTATTGTGCATTGAGGTTACTCTAATCCCTGGCGAGCTATGTTGTCTTCTGACAACTTTTGTTTTAAGAATGTCTTGGATTTCTGTGTATTGAGGAATTTCTATATGAATTCTATGTATTGTATATTTATAGGTTTACCTCCAAATAACAATGGTAGTACACCACTTACACCATCAGCTAGAATCTCAGCATTAAATATAGTCGGAGATTTGTTACGCAAAGTTGGAGTATGTATGATTATAACTGACCATGAAATCAGTGTATACTAATTAGTTTGATAAATTGTTTTTAAAATATACATGTATTGAATGATTTGAGTAGTATATGACAAATTTCATTATCACACTTAGCTACCAGTAGATTGTTATATGCTAAAAACAAAATACAATATTATAGCATATTTCAAAATTACACTGTTTAAGCAGGGGAGATAATTAGGGCAATATCAAAGACATAACAAAAGAAAATCTATTACATGTTTGTCAGAATTCTTTTGAGTGCAATATGATGTTTTATGTATCACTGGAAAGCAATATTGTCCAAGGTCAAACAACACCCATTTTCCTTTTCAATTTTAATAAGACCTATACAAGAGATAACAATATTCAAAATTGATAAAATGTTATCAAATAAATCTTTTATCATTAAAGTGATATTAATTGTCCAAATTATATACAAAAAAATTGTATTTTCAATCCTGCTATTCTGGAATATAAAAAAACAAACCATTCATATAATACTAATCCATAATCAGGCGACATCAAGATGTAGACAGGAATAAAAGCCCTGTCCTTGATAAACTGGAGTTTTCTATGTATCGTGTGCGTTTTTGTCGCATGTACATTCACTCCATATCCTTTCATGTTTCCTAATTGTATCCAAAATTTTAATAAGATCTTGAAAAATATTTTATCTTTGCATTTTAGGCTTTAGAGTCAAAATTAGCATCATGTAGAAATTTTGTGAAAGATCAACCCCGGGAAAAGAAACCAGGAGGTCCAAATGCCAATTCTCCAAGGTTTGTATGCTATCTGAAAATTTGTTTTTAATTTGGTTTTTTTAACATTTTTGTTAGAGGTAAAGTCAAACAAATTTAATTGTATGTTTTACATTAACATTTGTCTGTCTGCAAAATTGTCACATTTGGTATTTGTTTTAAAAAAATGGTAAGTGTCAGGGCTTTAATATTTCACATGTGTATTCCATGTTGTAAAAACTTTCAGTCGATACCGAAATAGTTTGCCTAATGACCTTGACCTTGACCTGTGATCTCTTATTTAAAAAATATTGTAAGTAATATGGATTTCATAGTCCTTATATATATATTCCATATGACAAGATTTTTCAATATTGGTACCAGAATATTTGAACTTTTAAAAACTTTAATGGGTTTAAAATTTAAGTCATAAGGCTTTCATATTTTAAATTTGTTTGCAAGAAATTCCAGTTTTATACCAAAATATTTTACCTTGTGACCTTGACTTTGGCAAATATATAAGGGAGTTAATACAAATTGATTTAAGGAATAGTTTAAAAAATGCAATTTTACATTTTTAGGAAATTATTCAGATAAAGTCATTGCATAATAACCCTCTTCCTTGGCAATCAGTACTGGAGAAGTTCATTTTATATCTTTTACATCAAGAAACAATGAAGTCTCTTATAAAAAATGTTTACATATATTTACAGAAATTAAAAAAAAAAGATTTTTGTCTGTCCTGCGGCAAAAAAGTTGTGGAAGCGAGACTTAGGGATAGTGGCATCAACAATTGCAAACTATTGTGAATTAACAAGCTTATAATAGTTGTAGGTCCATATTATTTGATGTGCAGTTGCATTATTATGGGTACAACTCAAATCCCTACTTAGATTATGACCCTGGCCCCTTAGTCACACAAGTTTTTAGCAAGCAGTTTGTACAGCCAATACCAGTAGTCCTAGGCACTTGATATTTGATATGCAGTTGGGTCTTGGGGAGTACATACCGATTCCACGCCTGGATGGTGGCCCTGGCCCCTTAGTCACGCATGAACGATCACTTTTAGTTTTTAGCAAGCAGTTTGTACAGCCTATACCAGTAGTACTAGGCACTTGATATTTGACATGCAGTTGCGTCTTGGTGAGTACATACCGATTCATTGCCCGAATGGTGGCCCTGGCCCCTAAGTCATGCATGAACAATCACTTTAAGTTTTTAGCAAACAGTTTGTACAGCCTATACCAGTAGTCCTAGGCACTTGATATTTGACATGCAGTTGTGTCTTGGGGAGTACATTCTGATTTCATGCCCAGATGGTGGCCCTGGCCCTTTAGTCATGCATAAACGACTTTTTATGCCCCCGCCGCTAGTCGGTCAGGGGCATTAAGGTTTACCCTGATCTGTATGTCAGTCCATACTTCCATGGATTTGGTTTAACGCTGGTAACTTGAGTATCCTTCATTGGTTTAAAACCAAACTTGGTCACATGCTTACTTATCACCCAAGACAGAATCTTATCGATTTCCAGGTTGGTACCCTCAAGGTCAAGGTCACAGTTGCTAAAAATAGACTAAAATTGTAATAAAATTTTGGTTTCCGGATGATAACTTGAGTATCCTTCATTGGGTAAAAATCAAACTTGGTCACATGCTTACTTATCACCCAAGACAGAACCCTATCGATTTCTAGACTGGTACCATCAAGGTCAAGGTCACAGTTGCTAAAAATAGACTAAAATTTCAATAAAATTTTGGTTTCTGGATGATAACTTGAGTATTATACATTGGATCAAAACCAAACTTGGTCACATGCTTACTTATTACCCAAGACAGAACCCTATCGATTTACAGGTTGGTACCGTCAAGGTCACAGTTGCTAAAAATAGACTAAAATTTCAATAAAATTTTGGTTTCAGGATGATAATTTGAGTATCCTTCATTGGATAAAAATCAAACTTGGTCACATGGTACATATAATTGTCACCAAAGACAGAACCCTATCGATTTCGGGGTTGGTACCCACAAGTTCACAGTTTCTAAAAATTGACTAAAATTTTCGTACATCCATCTTTTTGGTTTCCAGATGATAACTTGAATATCCTGTATAGGATCAAAACCAAACTTGGTCACATGCTTAATTATCACCCAAGATAGAAACCTTTCGATTTCCAGGTTGATACCCACAAGATCAAGGTCACTCAAGATTATTATTAAATATAAGATTGTTTCTCAGATTATTTGTGAGAACTCTGCATTATATTAAAACCTAACCAGTGCCAATACCTATTTATCACAGAAGACAGATTCTATTTTATAATTATTTGATATATATATAATATATATATTGTAAATAGATATGCCTGTAATGATATGGGGGTTTCGATTTCAAGGAGGCGGGGACATTCTTCCATTTTTTTTGTTTTTAGCAAGCAGTTTGTACAGCCTATACCAGTAGTCCTAGGCACTTGATATTTGACATGCAGTTGCTTCTTGGAGAGTACATACCGATTCCATGCCCAGATGGTGGCCCTGGCTCCTTAGACATGCATGAGTGATTACATCATTTTTAATTCGCCTCAACGAAGTTGAGGGGGACTATTGGAGTAACCCCCCATGTACATGTCCGCGTCTACGTCTACGTCCGCATTTTGGCATATATCTCTGCAACCATGCATGGTAGGATCATCAAACTTTGTATGCAGGTGCATCTTGGGCTATCTCACAGCCTCCAAGAAAATTGGGTCTCTCTGACCTATATTTTACGCTTGAACGACTTACATTCAAGTTTACGTCCAAGTTCAGATCTCAGTCACTATACATGGTAGGATCATGTAACCTTGCATATGCATGCATCTCTGATGGTAGGTCAGCATCCAGGCAAAATTAGGTCACTTTGACCTATATTTTACGCTTGAACGACTAACATTCAAGTTTACCTCCGAGTTCAGATCTGTCACTATACATGGTAGGATCATGTAACCTTGCATATGCATGCATCTCTGATGGAAGGTCAGCATCCAGGCAAAATTAGGTCACTTTGACCTATATTTTACGCTTGATTGATTTACATTCAAGTTTTCGGACAAGTTCAGATCTTAGTCACAATACATGGTAGGATCATGCAACCTTGCATATGCAAGCAACTCTGATGGTGAATCAGCATCCAGGCAAAATTAGGACACTTTGACCTATATTTTATGCTTGATTGATTTACATCCAAGTTTTCTGACTAGTTCAGATCTTAGTCACTATACATGGTACAATCATGTAACCTGGCATATGCATATAACTCTGATGGTAGATCAGCATCCAGACAAAATTAGGTCACTCTGACCTATATTTTCCGCTTGATTGATTTACATCCAAGTTTTTGGACAAGTTCATATCTCAGTCACTTTACATGGTAGGATCATGTAACCTTGCATAGGCATGCATCCCTGATGGTACATCAGCATCCAGGCAAAAATAGGTCACTTTGACTTATGTTTTTACGCATGAGTGATTTATGTCCAAGTTTTCTGGCAAGTTCAGATCTCAGTCACTATACATGGTAGGATCATGTAACCTTGCTTAGGCATGCAAATGCGATGTCAACATCCAGTCAAGATTTTGTTACTGTGACAAAGTGCCATAACGAGGCGAACTCTGTAATCGTTGATTACCTATGTTTTTCCAAGGAAATTGTAAACACCGCTAAAGATTATATTTTATATTTATTCCTGCTGCAGTAGATCAATGTTCAAATTATGGCGATGCAAGGGGCGGGCGAGACATATCCTGTGTCCACAGTTTAATTATATTAAGGATTGTCACTCCTCAAGTTTATTATATCAAGGATTTAAAATTAATATATAATTTATGAGAATATGCTACATACATCATTTTAAGCAAAAAATATGGATAGGTCAGTGTGGCCATTTTTGAGATTTAAATGTCCGAAAATTTGGCAGGAAACCAAACTTCTCTAGACTTTTTATTCACTTTGCATTTAGGTAACCAACCTTTGAAATGCAACGAAGGAATGTCAGGAATTTTATCAAATTTTGTCAGAAGTCTATTGAAGATTTTAAAAAGAAAAGTGGGGTCAGTGTGCAGAATTTTTTAAAGCATCGTGATGGATAGAAAAGAGAATTCCGAAAGTCAGAGATATTTTCAAAAATCTGAGGCGTGATCATCCTCAAGTTAATAGTTTCTTCTGGCACATGAATTACTTTGTGCTATTTCTGTAAAAAACATGTTAGCAATACTATAAATTTCTACTGAGCTGCTTATCAGTGGCATAAGTGTTTCTCCAAAAAAAATCTAGTTTTCAAAACAGACTTGCCTACCCTAAAGATTTAGGTGTAACTCTTTCTATTTTCAAGGGCAACTTACACCCTTACAATAGTATGCCATTTCCTTGCAACTTGGTTAGTTTACAGAATTACAAAAAATTTCAGTTCCATTCCATCATTTCTTGCAATTCCATTAATATAAAGATAAAATAGCCAATATCTGGTGATAAAAAGGAATGTTAATAAAATTATGTTAAAAGATGGTTATTATATGTTTCTATGTAAAAATGGGTCTTTTCATAGTCAGTATTGTGTGACTACATAGTATACCATTCACTGAGGGTGGTAAATGGTCATTTTCGTGCAACATTTTTGGCGTTTTTTAAGTTCGTGTTTTCGTGTTTTGTGTTTTTATTCCTTGTGTTCTCGTGTTGGCGTTATTTCACGTGCCTTGTTTTTGTCCATATTTTGAGCTCGTGATTTGTTTTGGATATTTTATACTTCGTGTGTATTCATTTTCCTGTAAAAAATCAGGACTTGTTACAATTAGAATTGTAACAGTACCAGAAAGTATCAGAGAGCAAAATTTCACAGATTTTCTTGATTTTGAGAGCTTTCAGGTAAAAAAACTTTAGATATGATGCATAAATTACCATTAATGATAATGACTTCTCAAGTTTTCGGCGAACTACGAGCAGTAATTTTTCGTGTTTCTTGATTGGCCATTTTTATCACTCGTGTTTCGTTTTCGGCAATTTTTAAGCACGCTCTTTCGTGTTGGGGACCCCCCTTTACCACCCCTTCACTGTAAGGTCTAGTTTTCTTTGATTGAATTACATTTTATGACAGTAGATTGTACCTTCCTATCTTTCATCTCATCTTATAATTTTCGATCAAGTAACTCGCGATTTCAGACCTAGAGGGGTAGGCAAGTCTGTAAACAGTTTTGAGTGGTTTATACAGTGGAATGACATTCTGACAGTATTTGTCAAAAAAATTACTGGAAAAAAACTTTTTCAACAATAAAATCGGGAAGGTGGAGTTGGGGGAACATGTACCTATTTTCAGGTCATATTAAATAATGTAGTTTATAATGTCTTATTAGAATGCAGTTAGTGTATGTTGTTATGTATATTTTAGTAACTGATGACAATTCTATAATAGACATTTTAGCACTTGGTAACTTTTGCATAGTCTATTTCTTCTTTTATGTAGTTTTTAGCTCAACTGACCCAAAGGGTCAGTGTGAGCTATTGCCATCACTTGGCGTCCGTTGTCTGTCGTCCGATGTCCGTCCGTTAACCTTTCACATATTCATCTTCTCCTCTGAAACCACTGAAGCAAATTCAACAAAACTTTACAGGAATGATGTATGGAAGGTCCTTTACAAAGATTGCTCATTTCGTTCCGATCCGATAAAAAACATGGCTGCCAGCGCGGAACTTAGGTTTAACATTGGACCTTATGGAAAAATTCACATTTTCTTCTCCTCTGAAACCACTGAAGCAAATGCAACCAAACTTTACAGGAATGATGTACTAAAGGTCCTCAACAAAGATTGCTCATTTTGTTCCGATCCAATAAAAAACATGGCCGCCAGCATGGAACATAGTTTAACATTGGCCCTATGGGAAATTGACATTTTCATCTTCTCCTCTGAAACCACTGAAGCAAATTCAACCAAACTTTACAGGAATGATGTATGGAAGGTCCTTTACAAAGATTGCTCATTTTGTTCCGATCCGATAAAAAACATGGCCGCCAGCGCAGAACTTAGGTTTAACATTTGACCCTATGGGAAAATTCACATTTTCTTCTTCTCCTCTGAAACCACTGAAGCAAATGCAACCAAACTTTACAGGAATGATGTACTAAAGGTCCTTAACAAAGATTGCTCATTTCGTTCTGATCCGATAAAAAACATGGCCACCAGCGCGGAATTAAGGTTTAACATTGGACCCTATGGGAAAATTCACATTTTCTTCTTCTCCTCTGAAACCACTAAAGAAAATGAAACCAAACTTTACAGGAATGATGTACTAAAGGTCCTTAACAAAGAATGCTCATATGTTCCAATCCGATAAAAAACATGGTCGCCAGCACGGAACATAGTTTAACATTGGCCTTATGGGAAATTCACATTTTCATCTTCTCCTCTGAAACCACCGAAGCAAATTCAACCAAACTTTACAGGAATGATGTATGGAAGGTCCTTTATGAATATTGCTCATTTCATTCCAATCGGATAAAAAACATGGCCACCAGCGCGGAACTTAGGTTTAACATTTTCTTCTTCTCCTCTGAAACCGCTGAAGCAAATTCAACCAAACTTTACAGGAATGATTTACTAAAGGTCCTTAACAAAGATTGCTCATTTCGTTCTGATCCGATAAAAAAACATGGACGCCAGCACGGAAGATAGTTTAACATTGGCCTTATGGGAAATTCACATTTTCATCTTCTCCTCTGAAACCACTGAAGCAAATTCAACCAAACTTTACAGGAATGATGTATGGAAGGTCCTGTACAAAGATTGCTCATTTTGTTCTGATCCTATTAAGAACATGGCCGCCACCGCAGAACTTAGGTTTAACATTGGACCCTATGGGAAAACTCACATTTTCTTCTTCTGCTCTGAAACCGCTGAAGCAAATTCAACCAAACTTTACAGGAATGATGAAATGAAGGTCCTCAGCAAAGATTGCTCATTTTGTTCCGATCCAATTAAAAACATGGCCGCCAGCACAGAACATAGTTTATTTTGGCCCTATGGGAAATTCACATAAAAATCAATTGGCCACCATGCAGAACATCGAAAACCCTGCTTCAGCATTTTGTCAGGTGAGCAATACAGGCTCAGTGTCTGAGCCTCTAGTTTTTCTTCTTATTACTCCAGTATGATATGCCTAATATTATGCCCAATACTACAGAATATTTTCAAATACCCTTTATCAAATATTATTTGATGTATTTGTCATCTCACTTAAAATGAATACTGTAAAAAAAAAAAAAAAGAGATAAAATGCAAGACTTCAAAGATAGCATAAACATTTTAAAGTCTTTGAGATTTATAACAAGGATGTAACTCTTCAAAAATTTATAAATGCTTTAGGTGCATATCGTAACAAAAAGTCACATTTTTCATTAAAAAAAAGAAAGAAAAAAAGATGTAGCAAGAAATAATGCATTCATTCAGGAATCTGCAATTATTATAGTGTCCTTGTACTTGAAAATTTTGTGATGGTGTCAAAATAACATTGAAATAATGTTATTACTTTGATACAGTCACTAGAACCCTGAAAATGATAAAATGTAAATATTCACACTTTACTTATAATTGAATGGTCCAAACATTTTACAGCATTAAAGGTTGCAGCAGTAGTTGACATAAGATCGGCTCAAATGAAAGGTTGTATAAAAGAAAGCACGATATGTATCTAAAACAATGTGAAACACTGAATGATGGTTGCTTTTGTATTGAAACACTTTATCATAGGAAATAATCTTAGTTTTTCAGAAATGATGTATGTCCCTGAGTTTAACAAAAGATAAATACTATTGCTAATGTATCTCTAATGATTTCATACTATATGAATGTCTCTGTGGTTTTCATTGTTAGAATCTGAAAATGCTTTTAAATACATGTACACAGTAATGGAATGAAGATATGTGTAAATAATTCTGCCGACAACTTTTAACAAGCAACACTATAAACCCCTCTCGTATTATGCCTTAGTCTGTATTCTTGCTATATTCTGTTATATTAGATCCATTGTTTTACTCGTGTTGAATTTCCTTGATTCTTTTATTAGCCAGTTAAAATTAAATGATGGATTATCATCCCTGTTTCAAATTCGTCCTGCATGAATTTTTCCATGTTCACCTTTGAAAATGGTAAAAAAAAAAGAGAAGAAAAAAAGGGTCTAATATAATATCTTTAGAATATCCCTTGATTAAGATCGGATTGAATAAAAAAAAAAAAGATATAAACAACTTCTAAACGATCCATTTTGTCATGACAGATGACTCAGGTCAGATGATAATCCATTAATTTAGTTTAATTGGCCTAAGTGCTTTATCCCTTTAACACCCATTACAGACTGTATTACACTAGTTAGATATGACCCTTCCTTTTAAATTTGTTATATTATTATATATTTGATAGGTCTGATTATATGCATGGAACTAGATCCAGGTGAATATATACACACTTCCTCTGCCAGCTGTTGTTCACAACATGCCTCCATGTATATTAGATTTTGACCAGAAATAATTGTGGGAGTATTATGATTTGAAATGACTGAATCAGTTTACTTATCTTTAATTTAACTTTCCTTTTAGAGCAAACATTTATAATTGGCCATCTGTTCTTGGCAATTTTTTTCTCAGAATCTATTTGTTCATGATAACTTAAAGCCACTTACTTTGTCTTGTGGCCTAACTTATACATTTATTTCTGGACAACTAACTATAAAGTGTTGAATATGATCATTATGTTTGACTGAAGATATATAGACATGAATGATGTATCCCATATTTTTGCATCCCTTGTTTAAATTCATAAAATATGTAGAAATTAGCATCTTGTGAAACAGTAAATGAAAGATTTTTGTTTGTTTTTTTGCATCAATAGAAATTTTTGTTTTATTAAAAAAGTATTTATATATTCTAATGCACAAACACATTTTAATTGAAGATTTAGATTCCAAGTAATTATTTTTGATGTGGTAAACTTTGCATGTGTATTTGTATATTTATCATTTATTGTTCCTTTACCAACTGATTGAAGTGATATGTGCTTGAAATAGTAAAGCTCAAAAACTTTTGTATTTTGCGCTAATTTCATAAATTCTGGCATGTTGCTATTTCAGTAACTTATGTCTTGTCAGTGCATTTAAAACTAAAACACTTTGGAAAGCAAAAACAGGAAAAAACTATTTGTTATTGTACAATTTCAAGACCATATTTGTTTGTCCATACATCACAATTTTTTATTTTAAACTGACCAATTTTACCATTATAAATATATTGAGAACATGCCAACTTGACTTTATCCAGAAAATACAGTATCTGTAGGCTAACAGGGTAAAAAAAATCATATAAAAGATTAAATAAAATATCATTAATTGTATTTGAAAAGATATATTGCTTAGTAATTATACCCCCTCTCCGAAGGAGGGGGGTATACTGTTTTACCTCTGTCCGTATGTCTGTCCGTCTGTCCATCCGTCCATCATATTTTCGTCACATTTTTCTCAGCAACCACACATGACAACCACTTGAAATTTTGTATTGTGCTTCAGTATGGGGTTCTGTACTGCTTCTCCAATTTTTGGCCACATCGCATCACCACTTCCTGTTTACCGCATTTGTGCATTTTTAACTTTCATTTTCAAAATTGTGACTTTTTCGTTACATTTTTCTCAGCAACTACACATGACAGCAACTTGATATTTGGTATGGTGCATCGGTATGGGAATCCTATACTGTGCCTATCCTTTTTGGTTGAATTGAATCACCACTTCCTGTTTACGGACTTTATGTCTTTTTAACTTTCATTTTCAAAATTGTGATTTTTTCGTCACATTTTTCGCAGCAACTACACATGACGGCCACTTGATATTTGGTATGGTGCATCTGTATAAGGTCCTATACTGCGCCTCCTTTTTTTGGCTGAATTGAATCACCACATCCTGTTTACCGACTTTGTGTCTTTTTAACTTTCATTTTCAAAATTGTGATTTTTTTCGTCGCATTTTTCTCAGCAACTAAACATGACAGCCACTTGATATTTGGTATGATGCATCAAGTATGGAGTCCTATACTGCACCTCCCCTTTTTGGTCATATGGAATTGCCAAATCCTGTTTACTGACTTTGCCTTTTAACTTTCATTTTGTCCCTTTTTCCTTCAGCAACCGCATATCACAGCAACATGATACATGTATATAGCATGGAGCTTCAGTATGGGGTATTATACTGTGTCTCCCCTTTTCAACCATATTTAAATACTACTTCCTGTTTACTGACTAACCCTATTTCCATCTTTATGTCCTGCATCCTTCTCAAATTATTTGCATCTCATTTTTCTCTTCAATTTTGTTAATGCAGGGATTAAGATTAACGGTCGCCCAGTTGCAAATGCGACCAAAATTTATGGTGGGCGACTTTTGTTTTATGTCCCTGTCGCCCATTTGGCGACCAAAAAATTCCTGGACAAGTTGGACTTTTTTCGTGAGATGTGCTAAATATAACTAATTTTTCCCAGACTATCTAAAAATATAAATTACACTGTGTAATGCTTTGAGTTTTTCATAGTCCTCATGTAATAAAATCCGATAACTTTCGAACGACGAGACAGGAAGTCGATAACGCATAATGTTTGGCTTTTCCATTATTTGCGTGATAGGGAGTGAAGGGAACAAATGGAATAGCCAGTTTATAATGACATAGTTTTCCCTTCTTCTTTCTTATAGATTTTGATGTTGTGTTTTTGTTTAAAGGGTAAAGGGGTTTTTACGAACGAAATGTACCGAAACGCTAGTCGATGTGTCCATTCTTAAAAATTATTAAATAAAACCGTGTATTGATTTTTAGCTGTGAGTTCTCCAATTCTGGAGGGAATGATAATAGCAATTTCCGGTTTAAAGCTATTTATACTTTGTAAACATGTGGCGGTGGGTCGAGGATGTCAGTGAACCAAAGTCAACCAAACGAGGAAAAACTTGAATATTTCAAGGATATTCAGAGGATGAAGATGATGTGTTTTTCAACCTTTTTGACTTCACCAGTGACTGGTTCATTAAATGAAATTTAATTTCAATTACTTCCTAATTTTCTGATTTCTATATAAAACTAAAAATACAGTGGAATTTTATTTGAGTTTTGCAGATGGCAATTTTGTGACCAATTTATGTCTTTTAAGTGCAAATAAAAAAAACTGCTTGAAAACCACAAACCAAAACATATAAGCTGATAAAGTTAGAATCATCCAAACCATCAGTTAATCGAAAAAGAATAATCCAAAGGCAATGACAACATTGGAAGCACAAAGATGCAGAGACATCAGACACACAAAAAAAACAAATTACATTCAAGGCCTTCAGTTTATATCAACAAAAGAAAATGAAAATTAATCAAATAAGGGATATGGAGTAAATTCACATGACAGAGTCTCTACAAATACATGGTTAAAAAAGAAACAGATCAACGCTTTTATTTTTGTTCATCATTTTTAAGTCACCACGAGTTAGCCTAGGGTTGTCTCCTTGTAAAGTTGGGCTCCTAAATTTTAAGTTGGGCTCCTAACTCTCTCAGTAGTAGTAGCCCAGCTTGCTCCTGGAGAAAAAAAATAAAGCATATTCCTTGTAATGCTTGTATTGTGTCCACACTTGTACTGTATCCACACTTGTATTGTGTCCACACCTCTATTGTGTCCACACACACTTGATTTTGCACTTACAACAGTGATTCAGGGTTTAATGAGCGGGGGTATAACTGCCATTCGGCGACAGCTCTTATTTTGCCGAGTATTTAAATGTTGGTATTTGAAGAAAAAAAATACAGGTTGTGTTCTGTAAATATATCTTTCTACAGTTCATTTCCAGGCTGTATATAATTGGTGTATTCCTGATTTCCTGTTCCATTTGGATTTTATGGTATAGTTACCTCCCCTTACACAAAATATAAAACAAATGCACAAGCCCCATGAAAAGCACAAATAGGAGATTGTTTAATTGATTCCATTGGGATTTTTTGTGTCGCCTGCACACATAGTGTGTGGCAACAGGGATCACTCTAGTCGTCTTGCGGCATCGTCGTCGTTGTTGTCCGTCCCACTGTAACACTTTTCTCAGCAACTGCAATTCACAACCACTTGAAATTTTGTATGTGACTTTAGTCGGGTTCCATATTGCGTTTATTAAATTCATGTCTGTCGGACATCTACTTCCTGTTTACTGACTTGGAATATTTTTTCAACAAGTACAGTCAATGACAAAAATTTTCGTAACACTTTTCTCAGCAACTACAAATCATAGCCATTTGAAACTTTGTATGTGACTTTAGTATGGGTTTCCTTATTGCGCTTATCAAATTCAGGTCTGTGGGACATCTACTTCCTGTTTACCGACTTGGACTATTTTTCTGTATACTGTCAATGGCAAAAATTTTCCTAAAATTTTTCTCAGCAACTACAAATCACAGCCACTTGAAACTTTGTATGTGACTTAAGGATGGTGTTATTTATTGCGCTTGTAGAATTCATGTCTGTTTGACATCTACTTCCTGTTTACCGCCTTGGAATGTTTTTTCGACAAGTACAATGTACTGTCAATGGTAAAAATTTTCATAACACTTTTCTCAGCAACTACAAATCACAGCAGCTTGAAATTTTGTATGTGACTTTAGTATGGGGTTCTATGTGCCTATCGAATTCAGGTCTGTCGGACATCTACTTCCTGTTTACCAATTTGGAGATTTTCAGCAAATATGGTCAATAGTACCATTTGAAACTTTGTATGTGACTTAAGGATGGTGTAATTTATTGCGCTTGTAGAATTCAGGTCTGTTGGACATCTACTTCCTGTTTACCGCCTTGGAATGTTTTTTCGACAAGTACTGTCAATGGTAAAAAATTTTCGTAACACTTTTGTCAGCAAGTACAAATTACAGCACCTTCAAATTGTGTATGTGGCTTAAGTATGTGGTTCCATATTGCGCTTATCGAATTCATTTCTGTCTGACATCTACTTCCTGTTTGCTGACTTGGAATATTTTCAACAAATATGGTCAATGGTACAAATTTTCATAACATTTTCTCAGTTTATTCAATTGGTTAATCTTGAACTCCTTAAAAACTGTAAGTCATATTCCAACCAAACTTGCAGGATATGTTGTTCACCTGATCTTATTGTGCACCTGATACTTCAAATCAATTTTACAGATTTTAGAGGTTCACTGAGCAAAAATAGCTAAAATGATAAAATGGCTCTTTTAAAGCGCAGGCGACACGAGTGTTCAGTGGAACACCCATCAATTTTTCTGTGAAAAATTACATGTCATGTACTCACAATTTGCTGCACTCCATTCAAGAAAAAGACAAAAGTTAATAACTTTGGGGGAAAATATCAAATTTCTAGCTCATCTGACTCGAAGGGTAGGTGTGAGCTATTGCCATCACTTGGCATCCGTCGTCGGTCCGTCTGTCCATTAACTTTTCACATATTCATCTTCTCCTCTGAAACCACTGAAGGAAATTCAACCAAACTTTACAGGAATGATGTATTGAAGGTCCTTTACAAATATTGCTCATTTCGTTCCGATCCGATTAAAAACATGGCCGCCAGCGTGAAACTTAGGTTTAACATTGGACCCTATGGGAAAAATCACATTTTCATCTTCTGCTCTGAAAAGGCTGAAGCAAATTGAACCAAACTTTACAGGAATGATGTACTTAAGGTCCTTAACAAAGATGGCTCATTTCATTCAGATCCGACGAAAAAACATGGCTGTCAGCACGGAACATGGTCTAACATAGGACCCTATGGGAAAATCACATTTTCATCTACTCCTCTGAAACCACTGAAGCAGATTCAACCAAACTTAAAAGAAATGATGTATGGAAGGTCTTTTACAAAGATTGCTCATTTTGTTCCGATCTGATCAAAAACATGGCCGCCAGCGCGGAACTTTGGTTTAAAATTGGAGCCTATGGGAAAATCACATTTTCATCTTCTCCCCTGAAACGGCTGAAGCAAATTCGACCAAACTTTACAAGAATGATGTACTTTAGGTCCTTTACAAAGATTACTCATTTTTGCTGATCCGGTAAAAAACATGGACGCCAGCACGGAACATAGTTTAACTTTTGACCCTATGGGAAAATCACATTTCCATCTTTTCCTCTGAAACTGTGGAAGCAAATTCAACCAAACTTTACAGGAATGATGTACTTAAGATCCTTTACTAAGATTGCAAATTATGTTCCGATTCGATAAAAAACATGGCCGCCAGCACAGAACATAGTTTAACATTGGACCCTAAGGGAAAATCACATTTTCATCTCTCCAACTGAAATCGCTGAAGCAAATTCAACCAAAGTTTACAGGAATGATGTACTAAAGGTCCTTCACTTAGACTGCTCATTTTGTTCTGATCTGATAAAAAACATGGCCACCGGCACGGAACATATTTTAACATTGGGCCCTATGGAAAATCAGATTTTCATCTTTTCCTCTGAAACGGCTAAAAAAAAATTCAGCCAAGCATTACAGGAATGATGAACTAAAGTTCCTTAACAAAGATTGCTCATTTCGTTCAGATCCAATAAAAAACATGGCCGCCAGCACATAACATAGTTTAACATTGGACCAGGGGAAAATCACATTTTCATCTTTTCCTCTGAAATGGCTGAAGCAAATTCAACCAAACTTTACAGGAATAATGAATGGAAGGTCTTTAACAAAGATTGCTCATTTCATTCCGATCAGATGATAAACATGGCTGCCAGCACAAAACTTAGGTTTAACATGTGGCCCTAAGGGAAAAATCACATTTTCATCTTCTCCTCTGAAACTGCTGAAGCAAATTCAACCAAACTTAAGAGGAATGATGTACTAAAGGTCTTTAACAAAGATTGCTCATTATGTTACAATCCAATGAAAAACATGGCTGCCAGCACAGAACATAGTTTAACATTGGACCCTATGGGAAAATCACATTTTCATGTTCAGCTCTGAAAACACTGAAGCAAATTCAACAAAACTTTACAGGAATGATGTACTAAAGGTCCTTAACAAAGTTTGCTCATTTCGTTCAGATCCGATAAAAAACATGGCCACCAGCACGGAACATAGTTTAACATTGGACCCTATGGGAAAATCGCATTTTTATCTTCTCCTCTAAAACCAATGAAGCAAATTCAACGAAACTTAAAAGGAATGATGTATGGAAGGTCTTTTAAGACCATTGCTCATTTTCTTCCAATCCAATAAAAAAACATGGCCGCCAGCGTGGAACTTAGGTTAACATTGAACCCTATGGGAAAATCACATTTTCATTTTCTCCTCTGAAACCACTAAAGCAAATTCTACCAAACTTTACAGGAATGATTTACTAAAAGTCCTTTACAAAGATTGCTCATTTTGTTCAGATCCGACAAAAAACATGGCCGCCAGCACGGAATATACTTTACAAATGGACCCATTTGGGAAAATCACATTTTCATTTTCTCCACTGATGCAAATTCAGCCAAACATTACAGGAATGATACACTTAACGTCCTTTACAAAGATTGCTCATTTTGTTCCGATCCGATAATAAACATGGCTGCCAGCACGAAACATAGTTTAACATACTACCAAATGGGAAATCTTCATTTTCATTATCTACTGTGAAAGCATTGTCAGAAGCAAATTTAATTTAACTGAAATTGGGTAATGTATTGAAAGATCGTAACAAAGATATGGATCTGACAATAACATGGATGCCAGTAGAGAACATAGCTTAACATTAGACCCTATGGAAAATTTTTTTTGGTCATCAGCATAGGCAGAAGAAGAAGCATCTTTGTCAGGTGAGCGATACAGGCTCAGTAACTGAGCCTCTAGTTTATTTGCTCTCATGATTGGGCCCATTTTATATCCCTTTTACTTGATATTCAAATTATTTATATGTCTCTCATTTATTTTAAATACCAGGATATCACTTTTATTTACTGACAAGCAAAATTAGCCTATCTGCAGTATTTATTTGCTATGTGTCATTTATCGATGAATTGGTTTTTCATTATACCCCCCGCAAACAAAGTTTGGGGGGGTATATAGGAATCACCCTGTCTGTCTGTCCGTCTGTCCGTCCGTCTGTCCGTCTGTCCACACTTCTCGTAAGCGCAACTCCTCTTAAACCACATGAAGGATTTTGATGAAACTTTACACAAAGGAAGGACACTATATGGAGATGTGCATGAAGTAATATAATTATTGTCCGAAACCAGGAAGGGGAGATAATCCGACTTTGACTTTTCGTTGATTCCTTATTTATGGGTTACCTCGTAAGCACAACTCCTCTTAAACCACTTGAAGGATTTTGATGAAACTTTACACAAAGGAAGGACACTATTAGGAGATGTGCATGAAGAAATATAATTATTGTCCGAAACCAGGAAGGGGAGATAATTGGACTTTGACTATTCTTTGATTCCCCATGTATAGGTTACCTCGTAAGCGCAACTCCTCTTAAACCACTTGAAGGAATTTAATGAAACTTTACACAAAGTAAGAACACTATTAGGAGATGTGCATGAAGGAATATAATTATTGTCAGAAACCAGGAAGGGGAGATCATCCGACTTTGACTTTTCGTTGATTCCCTATTTATGGGTTACCTTGTAAGCGCAACTCCTCTTAAACCACTAGAAGGATTTTGATGAAACTTTATACAAAGAAAGGACACTATATGGAGATGTGCATGAAGAAATATAATTATTGTTCAAAACCAGGAAGGGGAGATAATTGAACTTCGACTTTTCATTGATTCCCCATGTATGGGTTACCTCGTAAGCGCAACTCCTCTTAAACCACTTGGAAGAATTTAATGAAACTTTACACAAAGTAAGAACACTATATGGAGATGTGCATGAAGGAATATAATTATTGCCAGAAACCAGGAAGGGGAGATAATTCAACTTTGAGTTTTCATTGATTCCCTATGTATGGGTTACCTCTTACGCAAAACTCCTCTTAATCCACTTGAAGGTTTTTGATGAAACTTTGGACAAAGGAAGAACACTATTTGTAGATGTGTAAAATGTCAAATAGGCTGAAAAGGGTGAATTTTATATTTGTCTGATTTAGACAGTGTTTTCATTGGAACCCTTGTGAAAAGTTTTTTCTTGAAGATTATATCATTGTGTCCACACTTGTATTGTGTCCGCACCTGTATTGTGTCCACACCAACTTAATTTTGTACTTACCATATCGATTCAGGGTTCAATGAGCGGGGGGTATCTTTGGCTGCCATTCGGCGACAGCTCTTGTTGTTTCTGGATGTGCTTTGATGTCAAAGTGATAAATAAGAAAGAAAAGCACTTTTTTAAGTACTTATTCAACTGGTACTCAAGTTGTAACATTTAAGTTGTAAATTTCATTCTTATTGGATAGTTGTTTCATGCTATTAGAACTCTACTAAACCCTGGCTAATTGTGGGTTTCTACAGTTTGAATCTTTGCTGTGGAGGTCAAAAATAAGACCAGTCAAATTTGGGTTTTTATAGTCTTTATCAAGGCAGCATACTTCCATACTATTGTTTCACATTAGTTTTGCATTCATCTGGGACAAAAGTTACAATTGAGTTTCAGTTGCACTTGCCCTCAGTTCTCCTATTGGATAAATAATTGTGTTATTTAATGCCAAAATGAGTAATCTCTCAGCTGCATCTTGTTGGGAAAATGAAATGATGCAAATTTTACTAAACCACCATACTAAATTGGCTTTTTGTGCCCTTGCTGCTTAATACTACAAGGTTAGCCATTCTATGGAATTTTTTGTTTGTTTGACAAGACTAAGGATTGAATTCGTGGTCTGTGCTTACCACTACATCACGAAAACAGATTGTTAAATAAAGATGTAAATTTTGCAAATATTTTAAGAGGTGGTATCAGATGTAAACACCAGTTTAGTAGAGCATGAATATTATGAAAACTTCACAAATTCTGATATTTTAGTTCCTTGTCATATGCTATGACTGTTATTGTACCCCTATCTGCTTTGTTTCAGAAGACCTGCACAGCCTATAGTAACACCTGGCACTTCTAGCTTTTTGTCTGTCAATACATCTGTGCTCATTTGAATCTTAGTTACTTGTAGTTTTAGAAGAATTTTCAGACACGTCTACTTAAAGCTTATTTTCAAATAACAATACTTGATCCAACCTTCCCACGTCTCCCCAGTCCAAGTGCAAATCATGCCCACCTGTATTCTGAGGATGATGGAAAATGCAACATGGAATTTATATTCTGTTAAAATTGTTCAAATTGGATACATGTATCTTTAATAAAACTACTGTAAGAATGTTTATTAGGATATACAGAGTCACTTATGGCAGATTTCCCAGATGATTAACATATTTTATTTGCAATTCTTCAATGAACATACCAATATTCCTCTAGTAACACCTATAAAACTCCTTCTAAACTCCTGTCTTTTGTCTGCTAATCAATTACTCAACTTTCTATAGAATTCTATTGTATACCAATTTGTTATCACTGGAGTATCAAGGTAAACCCCTTCAGGCAGTACAAATGGTATACAATAGAATTCTATAGAAAGTTGAGTAATTGATTAGCAGACAAAAGACAGGAGTTTAGAAGGAGTTTTATAGGTGTTACTAGAGGAATATTGGCATGTTCAATGAGGAATTGCAATTATGGCGGATTTCCTAGATGATTAACATATTTTATTTGCAATTCCTCAATGAATATACCAATATTCCTCTAGTAACACCTATAAGAACTCCTTCAAAACTCCTGTCTTTTGTCTGTTAATCAATTACTCAACTTTCTTTAGCCCGGCACCTGAATCGGTTTTCAGGGGCTTCGGCTACAGAGCTGCCGGGCGCGTCCCCAGGTGGTGGATAGGGGAATGCCCTGTCTATGCGGGGTAGTCAGGTCATAATACGGAAAGCCTGACCGCGAACCATTGTAGCCAAACTGTGTGGAGAAACGCCACGCTCCATGCAGTATAAAGACCCCTTCTATATTTCTCTAAAGAGAGCAGACGCACTGGGTGTCGTATGGAAGGCTAAATTTCCTGCCCCTACCCATTTCTCCAATTTTCCAGTGGCAGTCAAAAGTCGTTGCCCAGGTTGTCCCTTCCACCTTTATTTCTTTCTTCTGATACTTTCAATTTTTTTGAATTGATTAACTTGTTCTCGTCCTGATATAGCTGAAATATTGCTCATTGGACGTTAAACTCTAACTAATCAATCAATCAATCAACTTTCTTTAGAATTCTATTGTATACCAATTTGTCACCACTGGAGTATCAAGGTAAACCCATTCAGGCAGTACAAATTGGTATTCAATAGAATTCAATAGAACATTGAGTAATTGATTAACAGACAAAAGACATGAGTTTTGAAGGTGTTCTTATAGGTGTTACTAGAGGAATATTGGTATATTCATTGATAAATTGCAAATTAAATACGTTAATTGTTCAGGAAATACGCCATAAAATATGTTAATCATCTGGGAAATCCCCCATAATTAGTATAATGCCAAAGTAATTACCACTACACCAATGACAAAAAAGGACTGGAGATGACATGAAATGAAATGAAAATAGACAGCTATTGTAGATGAATTATTAGTAGCCATAATACTGTATTGAAAGATTTAGTGCATCTTAATTTATCATGAAAGAGTTGTGACAGTTTCATCAAAAATCAATTTGTTTAATTGAGGAACTTTTTTCATTACAATTCAATTAAAGATATAAAACCTTAATTGAACATGCAAGATTTTTGTATGTGCATGGTTTTCACATCATGAATTCTGTATTTCTTTTCAATGCGGTGTATTTCATTTGCACGAATCAGCCTTTCAGTTGCATGAAAATAATCTTTCAATTGCACGAGAAAACACATTTCTTCTGCGCGATTTTTTACCTGTAAATAACTTGTAATTTTATTACTTATCTAATATTGCAGGTATTAAAATAAATGCATATCAGTATCTTCTGTTTCCTCTGCCTACCACGGTGAGAGGGAAGGTGGGTTCTGGACAGAATTTGATTATATTTGTTCCAGTAAAAAAAAAACATTATGTAATATATTTTCCTTCAGAACAAACATTATAGTGGGACTTATATTTGGTTGCATTATTGTAAATCTGTGCACTTTAGTCTTTATAAAATTATTAGGAATATTTTTTTTCAATCACCTCACACAGAATAATATAAATTTATTAAACAATATTTGGGTATTTTTTAAACTATTTTCCCTTGAAGATTACAGGCAAAAAAATCGTGCAGTTGTAAGGTACTTTGATCGCGCAGTTGAAAGGTATTTTAATCCCCTAATTCGCGCAGTTGAAATGCGGCCTTTCAGTGAATAGAATCAGTATTAAAATTATTGTGATTGTTGTACATAAATGTATATTGAAATTTTTGACATTTTAGCTGCAGAAGTAATGAAATTGGGTACTACACTATTTTTATCCTACAGGTACTTCTTGTGAAATGGACATTCCAAATTGGTTTCTTTCTATCAGGTTTTTCATCTGCCAAATATTTATTTAATATTTTTTTTATTTGAAAGAAAATTTTACTAAATTTAAGTTCATAATTTAATTTAACTTTTATAAGGAGTGAAGGAAAACCTGTTTTGATGTCTGTTGATACCAATTTCTTGTTAATTATCATTAAAGAAGTTGTAAATAATTTTCTTAAGTGAACTGTTCTAGTTATTCAATTGATTGAAAATTAAGCAAGCAAGTCAAATTTACTTGATGTGGCTTTAACAGGGGCTATTGTTTTTAATAATGTTTAGAAGAAAATGTTAATACCGGTAGGTTGCCAGACTTAATGAAATATTGGACTGAATTTTTCTTTAGTTTCACATGGATAATTTATCATTGAAGAAAATAAATAAATAAATAAATAATGAAAAAAGAGGCTCCATAATATGAATTCATCCACAGTAGCATAAGAAAAAATTCAATGGCTGTAAACTGATCAATGATAACTAAACCAGAGGAGTTTAGAAGTCTTGATGATGTGTTGTTAAAACAGAATTGACTTAATGATGGTTTAGTTTCTATTTATTTAGTGTCAAGCTGAGCAATATTTCAGCTATCCTGTTGAAAACTGGTATTGGGGACATCAAACATCCTTAAATATTCAAATGGTTTGATGAAAATTTTTATACGGATTTGTTAAAAAAGTTAACTCCCTCAAAGGAATTATTAAGTAAACAAATTAACAAAACAATATTTTCATTGACTTATCACAACTTGATTATTTGTCATATGGAGTTATAGACAATGCATTTTAAATGCTTAAGCAAATTTAACTTAATAATTAACAATTTTATTTACATTTTATATTTTCAGTAGAGCTAAACGAATTAACAGAGGAGCTTCCCTACCTCCACAACAAGGAGCAAAGATACCAGTGTAAAGACATAATACACTCCATGTTTTAAGTTTCAAGAAATGTTTTAAATGTGTTTGGTTCTGTATCCATTATAAAATCATGTTACCATATAATGTCATTACATGTAGATATAAATTTTTACCGGTAATACCGCTGTTTCAGAGCGAGAGATTTTTTCTAAATATAGAAATTTATTTCTTACCACTATAATTAATACATGTTATTATATAAATGTATGATAGAATCTTTAAAACATAGCAGAAATGATATGTATTCAAGTCCAAACTTTGATCTCGATTACAAAAAAATCATATGTATGTTTTTGTAGTTAGGCTTACATGGAATCAGCACATATGATTTTACCAAAGAACATGCAGGGCAATTCTTCTGTTTTTATTTGAAATATTTTATAGAGTAAAAACTCTGTAATATGAAAATTCTTTATAACTTGCATGAATTAAAACACCCAATTAGATATGGTAAAATTTTCTTCAGTATATATGCAACTTGCCAAATGAAATTAAAATTGTGCAATGGTATAAGCACCATAGTCATTGATATCTGTAAACCTTTTACTTCCACCAAGAAACTTTGGTTCCAACTGAAACTTTGACTCAATTTGACAAGAGAAGAGAGGTGCATGGGTGTTGATTGTTGATATTCTGGCTTTCTGGATTTTAAAAAAGGGCTAAAAAATCTGTTTTATGAAATTCAATGTATAAAGAGATTGTCTATAAGTTAAAGCTTAGTGAGGTCACTTTGATTGTGTATGAAAGAAAATTCTAAAAACAGATTTAATTAGCATTAACCATAAGAATCAAATAGTGTGAAACAAAAAATATTTAAAGTTTATATTTGAAATTAGATTGTGGTATAAGGGAAAAAATCAGTTTTCGTCTTAAGCTTTTGTATTGCCTTTAATACCTAGAGAGTTCTATAACATATTCTATAATTCGAGTATCACAGTTTGGCATAAATTCAACAAATTATTGTGCCCACATTCACATCAAATTCATGTTAATTCAACAATCTTGTGTTGAGCTTTTGTGATATCATCTGCGGAAATCAAAGACATACATTGTATTTTATTTCATTAAGATGATAATTTATGACTGACTTTTGAAGTTTAAATAATATTTACCCCATATTTTTAATAATTTTGTTACAAGGTAATAGGGCAATTTTGATTTATAAAGGCTTTTCCAGAAATAAAAATACTTTGAGAGTTTTCATGCCAGTTGACATTAAAGTTACACAATTCTAATTTCTTGTTAGCATTGTGGTTATATTGATACCTTTATCAAGAAAGAAAACAACCACAGAGGTAAAAAAAATACATTGCTAGTCCCAGTAGATATTTTTCTTTGAAAAAGCCTTAAGGAACTATTTTTGGCACAATTGTAGCCATCATAGGTATAAAGAAATTTTGAAAAGTGTTATATTTCAAAGATTTCCATCATTTGCAGGCCTATAAATAATCTCTGAATTATGTTTGTAAGATCTGCTATTTATTTGCAGAGAATTTGTTTATTTTGTTTTGTTTGTTAGACAAAAGGTGAAAGTTGCAATATATATAATAAACTCTGCCTCATGTATGGGGCTACAGAAGGGTCAGTACTTGTGACATTTAAATGTGTAAGTTCAACTTATAATTGGATAACCAGTAGTGTTAAAAATGACTTTGCACGTAAAATGACATTAGACCTTCTTAAAAATACATTTGAATTGATGTTAACAGTAACTTGAATTTTTTGTAAAGGAACCTGTGACCTGAGTAGACTCTTCTGGAGCCCCATGTACAATGTTATATACTCAGTTGTTATGTAGTTAGTTATTTTGATATTGTAGTTATCATGTGTCGATATAATGTGAAGAATAAGGTTGTGAAGTTTTTGTCATGGAAAACCTATGGCATTATTGAAATTATCATTGAAACCTAACATGGGACAAAATGTAGAAAAAATATAATGTACCAATAAGTTTTTATCCTCTATCTTCTTTGATTATTTGGTACCCGTATCATGATTTCCTTTTCATAGAATTCAATAAGGACTAAGTTTTGTTGCCATGTCTAGCAAATATGACAATATCCAAAGACTTTCTCCTGCATAGAGTTTCCATTAGTTTTATTTGAATTTAGTTTTGTGTTGTTGTTACCAGAGATGCCAACCCCTCCAAATATGGCGGAGTTTCCCCGATTTTTATGCCAAAAATTTGCTCTCCGATCTTGTCATGAAAAACTCCGATTTTTTCCAATCTGGAATTTTTTTGTAATAAGGACCGAAATTGGTGGATTTTTATAACATTGATTAATGCCATGCTTGAAAATCCTGTTTAAAAAAGCATTTGTCTGATATCAGATTGTTAAGAATGGCCGATCTTGACTGAAAACGTGATGACTGGATACCAAAGCCGAAAAGTTTCTGAATCCCCACAGCTTTGAGGAGCCTTGATGGGCCCATGACCCCTGGCCATGAGAGGACCCTGCTTCACGTGATGAATACTCGTATTTTTCATCACATGGGGTTGGCATCTCTGTGTTACACAGAGTAACCTGTCAAATCAGATCCCTGCATAATCAGATCCCTATCTTAACTGAACACATTCATCTGCACATAGTTACTGAAAGATGAGGAACATCAATATTTTTTCCTTTGATATGTATTACCCATGTAAATGTATGTAAATCGCTACTTTCTTTTTAAAAAATAAAAGAGAGACAAGGAAATGGCACTGCACAGTAAAAAAAAACAAATAAAATGCAAAAATAGTTCAGTTTGAGATCTTTGCAACAAGGAGAGAAAACTCACAATGCTCGGCAAGTTCTTTGTGTACCTGAATATAAAATAGGTACTGAACACTAAATTAATGTAAGGGGAGGTTTGGAGCGTCACAAAACCAGTTTTTCTCACCATTTCTTTTGAAATACCTGAACCAAGTCAGGACCATTGTAGACTTAACAATTTTCCAGTGGTTATGTACCTACTTTGTCTTCCGGCTCTTCACAGTTCTGTTCTTTAAATTTTTTATTACGGTACACCCATTTTTGCAACACATAAAACAACCAACTGTACAAACTGTAATAAAACAACCAACTGTACAAACTGTAATAATACTTAATGTATTAAAGTTTAAAAATTGGTTATCCCATTTGATTTAGGGATGATGAATTCAACAGTTATAAATATCACTGATAATACAAATTTAATTTACACAAGAAAAATCTGACCTACACAGGATACACAAAACAACAATACTTTTAATGCTGTTCTTCATCTTGAATGTCTTGTACATTTACATTATATAACTTTATTTGATATTGTTATTTCATAAAAAAATATAATCAGTTTAAGCAATACCCCTGGGTAACTCAAACCTAAGTTTTCAGTGGTTCAGTTAAAGCAGATTTCACTGTTTGGTTTTTATATTTGACCAAGATTGTCACTGATAATGAGATTTGTACTGTATATAGCCATAAAATCATCCATATAGATCATCATACTGGTGTATAAGGAACATCCATCTGTTGATACATTTATTTTGTATGTTAGGGTTATTTGGATTCATACTTTAATAAGTACACAAGTATTGTTTTGTTTTTGCTTGTCACATTTAATTGTAATCAGTTCAGTTTACAAGTTGATATTTCATTCAGTCAGATTGGGGGGGTGTCAATCAACTTCAGCTTTGAATTTTAATTATTGACAATAATGTTTATGCCTTAATCTGTTAAGTCAAGATTTTTTTGCTCAGTAATAAGGATTGATGTTATATCTATTTTCTCCGATATTTTGATCTCAGAACGTAAGATTGTTGTCATGATTTCAATTGCCTTCTAATAACTATTTTCCATATCTCATAGTACTTCAGTTCGTGTTAATTCTAAATAAAACTGCCAAATCACTAAAGACCATACATTAATACTATTCATAAGTTTAGGTCATCTCTTCTGTAGTATCATGGTATTCACCTTAAAAAATAATAACTTTTTTATATGAAATGGTTTAAACATGAAATGAATGTAAAATATGATAATTTTTTTTTTTATAACTGAAATAGCATCATGCTCATTTATTTGGCGAGGCTAGATAAATTAACTAAACAACTGACAACAGATTTAAGGTAGATCGCAACTAATACAAGGCACATTCGATTGACATATATTCAAATCAAGTCAGATGCAGAATTGACTTGATTTTAAGGCTGGAATGATGTTTTCCTAGCCTCTCCATCGTGACGTTCAAATAAATTGACACATTTATACCATTTACTTCCCCGCGAATTATCTCCCTTTTGCAGTTGATATTTTCCATGTTGTAAACTACATAAAATTTCTCTCTTAGTCAAACAGTGAGATATAGATTTTTCAGCTCAACAAATAGCTTAAGTGTATCTCTCTTAAATATAAAAAAAATAAAAAAATCTTTTTAATATTTATTTCATCTGAAAACTCGACAATAAGTATGTTCTTCGGGTTCCTTATATATTCTTTGTAAATGTTGCTGAAAAATGCTTAATCTGGCCTGGTTTTCAAGGCCTGATATCAGGAAAAGATGATCGGTGACACATTTTTATTTAAATTTTGGAACATAGAGACCTACAAAATATCTGAAAATAAAAAAATTCTGACATTTTTATTAGGCTCGAACTACCTTAAATGTGACAAGATATACATAATATGTAGAGTGAAGTATATCAATATTATTGATTTCATTGATTTTGTTTGTTATGTATATGATATTAATTTAGATGTGTATATTTTAAGAATTCAATTACAAGGAAAATATTTCTAAACTGGTGTAAATTTCTGTTCTAAGATTTTGGATTAATCCCTGCAGTATAGTGTAGGTGGCATTAAAGTTTAAACTTTCTTTCATTCTATTTTGTTTGAGGGATAGATTTTGTAGAATAGAGTTTTTTTAAGTCAAGGAGTTATGAATTGCATCAAGTGACTTCAAACCAAACATGATATAAAATTCAGATTTAAGCGTTTACATTGAAATTTTTTTGTTGAGAATTATGATTTTTTTTAATCTTGTTCAGTAAAATATATATCTCTCATTCACAGCAAGTGATCAGATGTGAATGCAACTTTTTGAACCACTGAATGTTGATTAAATTTCTAGAAGAGTTTATTTTATTGTCTGAGTTTTCTGAGACTCTCATTATTAAAAGCTAGAGAACTCATGATTAAAAATATTTCTTTGTTTTCTATCAAACTTGAAGTAGGAAACTGAAATTTTACAATTTTCCATAAAAAATGAAATTGCTCCCTGCTGAAGAGAAACTATACATAAATATACATGTACATAAGAAGTCAGTGGATTTAACAATGCTTTTTTGTTCAATAGTAGTTGAAAAAAAAATTATAGACAAAGAAATTATCACAATGGACTCTTTTCATCCAATTATTATTTTGATTTAATTGGTCTAAAAATTAAATTCAGTATTTAATTCTTCAACTAGCATTGAATTTTTCAATGTAGACTGTAAATAAATGTAAAATTAAGGGATATTTGATGCAAAGTTTTATCTTGTGTATACAGCTTTTTGTACAGTTTCCACATTAATCTGTAATAATTAAAAGAAAATATGTAATTAAATTTCTTATTTTGGAACTAAATAATAAATTTGATCTGCTTACAGATCCTCTTATTTTGGAACTAAATAATAAATTTGATCTGCTTACAGATCCATTGTGAACTGAATTGTCATATTGAGAAAAAAATGTTAAAATGGACACAAAAACTTGTATAATTTTATTTGTTACCAAAGTTTATTTATGCTTTTCTTTATACATAAAGACAACTTGTAATTGTATAACAGATTCTATTTTTAAATTGTGACATGCAAAGAGCACAAAATAAAGAAATATTAATTCTGCATATGTGTCATATTTAATTTTCAGTAGATACAGTAGAACTTCCATGGCTCAAACTGCAATAGCTCAAACACAACGGATGTCTTGAACCCATTTCCTGATCCCTTTGATCAACTTTAAATATAGTTCAACCTCGATAGCTCAAACACCCCTGTTGCTCGAACTGTTTTCATCAGTCCCTTAGGTTTGATGGTATTCGATGGTATCTAAAACAATAAGAATTGGTAACTAGTGTATTTACCTAAAACTACTGCAGGAAACTCTCTGCTATCTTTAATGAATTTTACACATTTTTAAAAGGGATAACTGTGACCCAGCTTAGTTCAAAATGGTTCATTGAAAGCTGGAAATGTGTAGCATTTAAGTTACATGGAAAACTCATATATACATCTTTTTCTATAATATCTTATTAACTCCAATTTTAAATAATATCTTGTTCAAAGTGGTTTCAGAAAAGACAATTTTTATGCCCCTAGGAATTGAAGATGTGGGGGCAGATAGTTTTTGGTCTGTCTATCTGTCCACAAAATTTTAACATTGGGTACATCTTTTCATTTTCAATTTAAGTGATTTTGCATATGCATTTCCGATGGCAAGAAATTTCAAATGAAACCAAAATATTTAATCTTGTGACCTAATCTGGCATTGCGACCAACTTTATATATGATCGGGGATGTAGCTTGATAATATTTATTATTTTCTGACACAATTCAATACTGATGAAGTGTACATGAAAATGTTTATTATGCAATAAAATGGTCACAGTATTGACAGAAACACAACAGGTTAACTAAAAATGCTCCAACAGGAGGCAGGGGTGAAAATAATTTTACTTCTTAATAATGCTTGAATTCTGATCAGGGGTTTGTTTGGATTGGTTGTTTGCATCTGAACACAATCATCACTCATTGTGATCTTTTCAATTGATACCAGAATTTATATATACATATAATTACTCAGAAGCACATGATAAATGTTTCTTCTCTACTACTACTCGGGCCATAAGTGTTTCACAAAACACATCTTGTTGAATGTGGTTTGATAGGGTCCAATGTTAAACTATTTTCGACACTTGTTAGATGAGATAGGAACCTGCTGATTACCTGTTTTTGGGGAATAGGAACTTACTGGATAATTTTTTTAGGGGTACCATGTAATAACTTAAGTTTTTTTTTTTTAAAAAAAAAAGGTCAAGTAGTTTTTTGAATAGTTTCTCATAAGGTCCAATGTTAGACTTTGTTCCCCACTGATGGCCATCTTGGATTGGGTGCTGACCTGCTGGACAAAATTTTGAATTGAAGTGGACCACTTTAAGACTATTTTTACCAAGTTTGTGGTTCAAATTGACCATTAAGTTTCAGAGGAGAAGATCTGTGAAATATGCTTCCATAGGGCCAATATTAAAATATGTCCCCTCTGCTGGCAATCTTGGATGCAAACCCCCCCCCCAAACGCAGTTTATAGCTGGACACCATCTAATGACTATTTTGCTTAGGGTTTTTTATGAATGGACAAGTAGTTACAGGGGAGATCTCTTAATGTGCCTAGGTTTTGTTATTAATGGACAAGTAGTTTCAGAGGAGATCTAGATCTCTGAATGTGTTTCCTGGACATATTTTTTGAAAGGGTACCACCCATTAGGACTATTTTAATCTAGTTTGGTTTCTGAGATCTTTGAATGTGTTTCAAATAGGGCAGGCCTGCCAAATATCGTGCAAAATGCATGAGAATCACTGATTTTGGAGTCAAATTTTTGGCATTTTCCTTTGATCTTCAGTTTTTTCCCTTTTAATTTTTGGTAAATCTTGTGCATTTACTTCACAAAAACTTGGCAACACTGAATAGGATCCAATTTTAGAATATGTTTCCCATAGGTGGTCATCTTGGATGAGATTCGAACCTGATGGGCATATATTTGATTGGGACAGTTCCAGATGACCTTTTGTTTTCAGGTGAATGCATTTTTCCATAGTTTCCAGTGTAAAAATATGTTCTCACTATAGTGGCCATCTTAGATAATATGGGAACCTGTCAAATAAATTTTCCAATTGGAATTGGCCCAGTGGTTTCAGAGGAGAAGACATTTGAATGAAAATGTACGTCATATATGGATCATCGGTACTACAACCCGGGGACTACAGATGCCAGATGATGACAAAAGCTCACCCTGGATATAAAAGCTAGGTGAGCGAAGGACATAGAAATACTAGCATAGAGGTAACACAAGTTGAGAAAGCCTGCAGTGAATATACCTGGTTAACCGTGCTGTAAGATTGCAGACAAAAAAAAATCACCTGTGGCATTTATGTTACAGCATTACTACATTAAAAATCAACCATGGGGAATAAAGTTAAAAGATATTTCAGTTTATACCAAAATATTCTTTGCAAATTGAGTAATTAACACTTAGAACACGGATAGATTTACTCTGGGACTCATATATTGACGGCCAGGATTTGATACAATATAACAAACCAGTTTGATCCAATCTGGGACTAATATAACTAATTATATTAGTCCCAGATCCAATCAAATCCTAGTTCCAGGCAAAATACCCATAATGCATTGCGATGATGAAGCCATATACATTTTCGTAGATGTTGATTTTTGGTTTTCGTCGGTGTTCAATATATCTATCAATAGAGCCATCTCATACACTGTTATGTAACACAAAAGTTTGATTAATCTCTAATGTTTACTTTACAAATATATTAGTCACAGATTTACTGTATATATTCATATCTGCAAAATTTTTTTTTACCTGATCCAGCTTGATGATTTCAGAGACATATAGATACATGTATCTATATGTCTCTGATGATTTCTAAGAAAAAAAGAAGAAATTCTTATATAAATTTCAAGGAAATTTGCAAACGGGAATAGAAAACTACAAAATAGTTGAAAGAGGGGATCTAAACAGTGGATGTCAGCCAACATTCAAGAAGGATCTGTAAAAAAAATCTGTACACTACTGAATGGGACTTCTGAGTACTCAGACTTTTCAATTATGTGAAGACCACAATCATCGTCCGACAGTATTTAAGGTAAATTAATATGCTTTTCATATGTGAAATTCGTCCAAGCTTTTTATTATTTACAATAATATCGAAAATTTTGAATCATTTGTCGTTTTTTTTGTCCGTTGTTGACTATACTTTTTGAATGTTATTGGGTAACTAGCTTTACCATATCACTTTTCTACCTCCCCGTCAAACTTTCCTGGCGGGAATAACTCTTGATGGTTGATGTTTATTTGATTTCTATTGACCAAACATGCTATTCAATCCAGAACAAAACCCAAAGAACGTTGGAAATCTTTTAAGCGAACCCACAGAAACAGCAGAAGCAGATTTTGTTCGCAGAAATTGTCACTATGAAAGCCACTCCGAGCGGTTCAGATTGAAAGGCCGAAACTTTGTTCGACAATATGCCCATTTATATGCAGAGCGGTTATGGACCATGAGAAACAAAGTAGTAGAAGCTGCAAAGTCAAAATGGGGTAAAACGCTGATAAAATGTTCAGATATGTTATACTAATGTTCACTTGTCTGACAGAAAACTGCAAACTGAAAGTAAACGTCCAAAACTCATACAGTCAGATCTTGGAATTGAATAATTAATAGGGTATCTGTATATGTACAAATATGTTTCATGGTCACCAATTGACCCTATCAGCGTTATTGAATAAGGGGGAGATAACTCCATCATACTTGTATAGGCTGCATTAGTTATAATGTAACAAATCAGTTATATGTTAATAAAAATGAATAAATGCAATAAAACTTTAAAAATGCCTATGAATCTTTTTAACTGTCATCGGTAGTCAATGTATGTATTTGTTTTACCTGAGCGAATAAACATCCTGTGCTGTACNGTTGGAAATCTTTTAAGCGAACCCACAGAAACAGCAGAAGCAGATTTTGTTCGCAGAAATTGTCACTATGAAAGCCACTCGGAGCGGTTCAGATTGAAAGGCCGAAACTTTGTTCGACAATATGCCCATTTATATGCAGAGCGGTTATGGACCATGAGAAACAAAGTAGTAGAAGCTGCAAATTCAAAATGGGGTAAAACGCTGATAAAATGTTCTGATATGTTATACTAATGTTCACTTGTCTGACAGAAAACTGCAAACAGAAAGTAAACGTCCAAAACTCATACAGTCAGATCTTGGAATTGAATAAACATATAGGGTATCTGTATATGTACAAATATGTTTCATGGTCACCAATTGGCTTTAATGAATTATGGTCATGCGTAGCTGCTAGCGCAGACTTGAAGCCTTCTTCAGAACTAGCACATGTACATACAGTGGTTCCAATCTAGGGCGGTTTCATAAATAAAGGGTTTTTGTATTGACTAGTTATTGCTGATGATAAGGCCCCTGCTTTTGTGTTATTTATTACTTGATAGTCAATGATGTTGTGTGTTTCATGGTCTTTCATAGTTGCCAACCTCTGACAATGAAAAATTATGTCATGACATGACATGATATACCAAAAAGCATGTGAAAACGTGTGATATACTTTTGGTTATTGTACAAAATTCATATGAAAAACAATACTACTATAAACTCACAAATTTGCCTGTTTTGCTAGTTTTAGAACAACCTGACTAGGTACAGTTAGCTCAACGCGAACTGATTCTCTCTCTCTCAACACTTGAGTACTTTCCTGGTGGGACACTGCAAAACACCGAAAAATCCTCCGTGTTGTCTTGGAGGAATCACACGGATTAGCGTGTCATTTATTGCCCTGAAAATGAAAATCCTCCCAACACCGCGAAATTTATTTACATTGTACCTGTGTTCCTTTGATCTTTTGCCGGTAACCAAAGTCGTTAATTAGCAAGGCATTAACAATTCATCAATAATGTTTTAATAAAAATTACATTTTTTCCAAAGGTAGTAAATTAAAAGTAAAAAGTCAATTTGTTTTTGAAATAACTTGAAAAAAATCGGCATGAAAATCCCAAAAATTCTACTGACAAATTGATATATCCATGCCAGGGAGTTCACATGTTTTTGGAAATAAAATTGATGTGTGTTTTTACTATAGAAAGGGTCCACAAAGTTTTAAAAAATAGAGGAAACATAGAAAAAGATGTAATTCGTTCATAAAAATATTTTGTAAATCTATTTTGTCACATATTCTATTTTTAGACATTCACCTAATCATACTAATGGTGATGCTTGATTCATTAAAACCAGGGTTTTCCGAAAATCTTGGAACTTTTACTTCAGAGTTTGCGAAAAGTCTTTTTGGTCTGCCGGTCATGGGACTGACAAGTTCAGTTTTTCTGTCAGTCCTACAATAGTTTTGCCGGTCCCACTGCAAAATTTGGCTCGTCACCATGCAGGTGGCCGATACGGGAATGCCCGGTCTATAATGGGTAGTCAGGTTATAATATGAAAAGACTGACCACAAAACAAACTGTGTTGAAAAATACCAAGCTCCATGTAGTATAAAGACCTCTTGTATATAATTTTTCACTGACTTGGAGTCATAAAGAAACCTAAATTTCCTGCCCCTACCCTGTTTTCCCTTTTTCCAGTGACAATCAGAACTAGTAGCCCTGGTTGTCCCTTCCACCTTTATTTCTTTCTTCTTTGACTTATGCTTTTTCGAATTTATTTAATTGTTCACTTCCAGATATAGCTGAAATATTGATTCACTGGACGTTACACTATACTCTAGCTAATCAATCATCAAAATTTTGTGAATTTGTTAACCATGTTAACATGAAAATATGTCTTTTTGATATTTCTAAGAAATGTAGGCAGGGGACTTTTGGGTTCTTGTTTTGCCACTAAATTCAGGTAGCACTTTCACTGACACAAGTTTCTCGTTATGGGTAGCCAACTCTGGTTAGTTCCGTGGCCCGAGTATCCTTGACACTTAATAGGCAATTAGAACTTAGTCTTAATTTGTTGTCAACAGATAAATTAGTTTTTATTTTTCAAATTTACAATGGCAGGCGTTGCCGGAGTTCAAAGCGTGATCAGTTGTGTTTCATACTCGTACCGCGAGTATCTCTTCCATCCCACATTGTCATTCGTTCGAGAAACACCCTTCGCGTCTTTTTCCCTTCATGATTCGAATCTTTAGACATTTTAATTCCTCGGTACGTTCCTTTGCAGCCACCAAACGCTTCCCTGGTGTTGCAAACCCGGTACTACGTCCGGGTACTTCGTACTTTACAAATTCGGCCATATTTTTTTAACTGGTTTATGTTTTAAAATACGG
>MJUU01069979.1:39558-59704 GCA_002080025.1 Modiolus philippinarum
AAATATTTGAAAGAACATTAATTTGACAGAAAATACATGGCTTTTTTCACGGCAACGAAACAACCAAAGTATTTGAGGCTTGCAATTATCGTAATTCTGAAATAACTATGACGATCCCATGTGAAAACTTGTTGCAAAGAAAATTCTAATTTAACTTCAACTTGCCAAACTTTCTGATTATAATAATTTGGGGAAAAAATGATCATTTGTTGACATTAAGCTAATTCCTTTCTAGTTATATTTTCAATGATTTCTAAATGTTGACCCGCGATGATTCCGCATTCAACACGATGTCACGAGGGGACCACACAGGTAAATATTTTGTCCACGTTCTCAATTTAGTTGTCCACGTTCAAGATCGCGGTGGAATTCCACGTTTGGCAAAATTTGTCCATGATGACAACAAGGATTTTGCGTTTTCCATGTGAGCTGTACAGTATATCCATGCCAGGGAGTTCACATGTTTTTGGAAATAAAATTGATGTGTGTTTTTACTATAGAAAGGGTCCACAAAGTTTTAAAAAATAGAGGAAACATAGAAAAAGATGTAATTCGTTCATAAAAATATTTTGTAAATCTATTTTGTCACATATTCTATTTTTAGACATTCACCTAATCATACTAATGGTGATGCTTGATTCATTAAAACCAGGGTTTTCCGAAAATCTTGGAACTTTTACTTATAAAAGGGATGAATAACTGTGTTAGTGGTAGGCCAAAATTTCCTTTAGCAAAAGTGGCTAATTGGTGCAAATTATAATTAGCCACACTGAAGTTTCATTAGCCACAAAAAAAAGAACATTTTTGTTTTAAAAAATGCAAAAAATAAAATTATTTCAAAGTATTTCCTCAACATCATAGGGATGCTGTCAATTTCGTCAATTGTCATGATTGTAGTCATACATTCAAATTATTTGTGAGAGGAAGCCTACTTAAGTTGTAGAAATTGATTTCAATAGCAAAAAGGTTGATTGAGCTGATGGATTGATTCTTCAGTTCACCTGCGCTAGCTTGAGTGACTGAGGTCCGGCAGGTCTCACTCTAGGGTTCAATTCGTGAAGTAGCAAAGTCACTTTGATGATAAGAATCATGCTCTCCTGTAACATGTTAAAAAAATGGATAACAGGAAACACCTACAATGGCTGAAAATTATAATTACATGCAACAATCTGCAATATATTTTAACACACTAGCGATTGAATTTTCACTGGTTTAAAACTTTTATTATTTTATTATTGCAAGAAGTCATCACTGAGTTTTCATGTCCGCCATGAATCAGGTAAACAAAAGTACGATAATAAAAAGAAAGAAAGACGGAAACGGACATGAAAAACCGGAACTGTACTACTTCAACGTTATCTATTCCGGAAAATGGATGCCGAAATACCCGTCATTGGTTTCAATTTAAGCTTTATTTTCATCTTCTGATCTGGTCATAAGAACCTTTTTGGAAGGAAGTTTTCTATTCATATCATGATATCTCCGAGTACCGTATATTGATTTTTCTCATTCACCAAAGTGGCGATTAGACCGAGTTTTTTAATCCCCACATGGAACAATCATTCGCCCCTGGCGAGTGTGGCGACCTTTAGCGCTAACACAGAATAAAACTGAACAATGTTCGTTAGCAGGACATACACTAATCTTTAAATATTTTTAGAGGTTTAAATTAAGTTGTAACCGCATTTTGTTCCTGTAAAATGTTTAAATCCATAGTCTGGACCGGAATGTTTTTTTGAGCGAAACAAGTGAAAACCTCAGGTCTCACATGTTGGAAGATTTCCGCAGCAATACAAATAAATTACCTTTTTAGACGTTTTGGGACCTGAAAGTTATCAAATTATTACTTCTTAAAATGTATTTTCAAGAAAATGATTTGTCATTAACAGCGAGGATGTTGAAATTTCTACAACCGTCACAACTATTGACTTGCAACTTGTCAATGATCATTTAATTTGACAATCGGACAGGTAATTAACATTTATAAGTTTTATTGCCCTCAACATCAATAAAACTCGCAGTGTTTAGATTAGAGTTTGGGAGGGATTTCGGAGATTAATCTGAAATTAACCGTGTCACACCGTGTTACACCGAAATCGGTGATAAGAGAGAGAGAATCAGTTTGCTTTGAGTTAAATGTACATATTCAAAACAATTTCGAGGTTAGCTTGAATTTACATGACAGTAAGGCACAAAGTTTATAAAGTTAGCAGAGATTCTCAGCACTGATGATCCCATGACTGAATGAATTTTTTGTAGCTCAACTGGCAAGGAGGAAATGGGCTTCGACTGATTTTGACAGATAAAGACTTTCAAATGAGCCCGAGCTTTTGAATATCTGACAAGATAACTTTTTGTAAAGGATCCAATATAAATGTGTAAACTTCAAAATTAAAGGACCCAACTCCCCGATCACTTTCTTTGACTTTAATCCATTAAACACAGACTCCCAACTTTTGTTATGGTATCACTGATCAGGTACAAAAATATCATTTTCTCTGCACTCGTGTCTTTTGTTAAAGTAACCAACCAAGAAAGTGAAACGATTCAAAATCAGTTGTTTGCCCGAATCGAAAAGTTTTGCTATTAACCATTTGGTCATTAAAAGTCCAGAGAGTCACAGGAATCGATAGCGCTAATAACCAAAAACATTAACAAGGAGTGTGGAAAAGTCCAGAGAATCACAAAAGGTACGACATCGCTTATGACCAAAAACATAAATAAAAAGGGCGTAATGGCGTGTGAAGTTCTGGAAAGCGTGTACACGCCATGTGACAAAATCTGTGCATGTAAACCATTGAAGAAGCGTGTGTGACATGCGAAAATCATGTGAGTTAGCAACTTTGGTCTTTATATTGTCTAGCTCTAAGTTGTCTTTTTGGTTTTTGTGTTGTGATATTTCCTGTTTTTTGCGCTTAAATGCACGGTACCGTGACACCAAAATTTTATTGTATATTTTGAACAATAATACAATTATGCTTCTACACAGGAAATTAAAAAAAATTCTATAATAGGAAATTCTCAACTTGGAAAGGTCTAATGCAGAGCAGCTTGTTTCCCCAGCCACAGATACCATAACACCAGTTCTGTCTCTGACATGCCACAATGGCCAACACTACAACAAAGACTAATGCAAAACAGACTAATTATATTTTATTAAATCATCCACCATCAGTTAGCAATCACGGTACTCGTACCATCTGATAGTAATATTAGAAACAAACATGCCTATCACTTCAAACATATTACTACAACATGCACCGCATTCATGACATTGTACCACCAAAGATTATTATATTTGAATTAGAAATTTTCGATTTGCCAACATACAATAGTACAATGGAATCAGCTCATACCATCAACAGTTCTTTGTCCAACAGTTGTCAGCTTCAAGGAGCAGATATCCACATCTCACCTAATACAGTCTTAAAAGTCATTGCTTGAAATCATCGCCTGTCAAAATATGCTAATGAGGCAGGCGTCCACTTCATCCTTCATGTTTTAGATTTATGACTTATTTACTACATTGAATTTTCTTTCAATTGCAGTAAATTTTTTGGAAGAAAAAAATATTTGATAGGTATGTATACTTGTAAAATCCAAATTTTGTTTGCTTTATATATCATATGTTTATTTTATCTTTTAGGAAAAGATGTAAACATTAAGAAATTACATGAATTACAAAGTGATGAAAAATGTGTGATCATTGGAACATTGTTTAAACATATGGAACTAAGACCAAGTATACTGAAGGAAATAAGTGAGGAGGTATATTTAGTTAATGAAGATTGCCGTAATATATAGTATACTGTATACATATTAATGTTCACCATGTAATTATTTATGCTGTTTTCATTGTGCCAATAAGAGCCTAAACCTTGTACCCATGATTATATTCTAAATGGTTCACAAAAAGATGAATAAATGGGTTTTGGAATTTTTTCACTGACCTACCAAAATTGATTTACACGGAATTGTTCCATGACATAAAAAAATTAGACACCATGAAATTAATCACAAGAAGTCAAGAGTTGATGTTTGTGAGGATAACATCATAACAGTCCCTGTCAACAAGCATCAGTTTCGAAAAATATCATGAATATGAAGTAGTTAAACATGTTAAATGATGATTTCTAGATACTCTTCAAACATGATAGGAGGAAATACTTTTTATTTCATTTCTTTTTTCAACAGTCAAATTTGACAGACTGTGTAACATACAAAGAAAGGAAAGAAAAAAAAGCATAATTTTCAAAATTTCAGTCAGTGGTTGATATTTAAGTGTGTTAACCAAAGTGACTGCTCTTTATAATCATAAGTATATAACCCTAACATGCCTTATGTGTATCTTAAAAAGTTGAAATTGTATTTTGATTTTCATCTTTTGTTTGATTAGCACAACCTTATGCCACAACCAATCAAATCAAAGTATACAGATGAAAGTGATAAATTAATTCTAGAAGATGAGTTACAGAGAATTCTATTGGTTGGAACACTAGACATAAAAACATCAGTTACAGGTTGGTAGTAATGTATTTATAACTACTCTTTTTAGATTCAACATAAGATTGCTTCAAAAAAGTTGAGAGGGACATCAACTTTTGGAGTACCCCTGCTGTTCAGAACTATGTCAGCATCCATGTCCAAGTCCACATATAAGCATATACATTGTATTTCAGATACTAAGCATGGTAGCACCATTAAACTTTGCACACTCGTGCATATGGGGTTCATGTAGCATGTGTAGCCTCCAAGAAAAATGGGTCTCTTTGACCTTTATTTTTGTGCTTAAATTCAAGTCAGGGGACAAGTTCAGATTTCGAGTCACTGCACATGGTAGGATCATTGAAGCTTGCATATGCATATGCATCGCTAATGGTACCTCATTATTCATACAAAATTTGGTCACTTTGGCGTACATTTTCTGTTTGATCGACTTGCATTCAAGTTTTTGGATGAGTTCAGATCTCGGTCATTATACATAGTAGGATCATCAAACCTTGCATATATGCATGCATCTCTAATAGCACATAAGCATCCAGGCACAATAGGGTCTCTTTGACTTACATTTTTCTTTATGATCTACTTAACTTTCAGTTTTGCAACACAGTTCAGATTTCAGTTAACTGTTTATGGTAGATTACTCTAAACTTTTAGTAGCATTCTTCTAAAATGTGGCAAAATCAAGTTACTGTGACAAAATGACATAACAAGGCAAACTTTGTAAGCAGTGATTATCTACATGTATGTGTTAATATTACAGGTGTTATTGTTGCCTTATATGGTGTAGAACCAGATGATAACAGAGGTAAATTTTATGTAGAAGATTTCTGTTATCAACAGTTACCAGTACAGATACCCAGATCTCCAGTGGAACAAGACAGGTAAATTTTATGTAGGAGATTACTGTTATCAACAGTACCAAGAACTCCAGTGGAACATGACAGGTAAATATTATTCTAAATATCTCTGTTATCATCCGATACCAAAAGTGATACCTGGAACTCCAGTTGGAATGACAGTTAAACTTAATGTAATAGATTACTGTTTTCAACAGTTACCAGAACAGTTGCCAAGAACTCAAGTGGAACATGACAAGTAAATTTTACACCATTATGATTGACAAGGACAATTTCTGAAGTGCATAAAATTTATTGAGGACATGTTCTGGTGCCTTACTGACATCATATAGACACAATTATATAAAATGCTGCCCTAGAATACATGAAACTGGTATCTACAAATGTATTTTAGAATGTCAAATATTATGCTCCTCCACGAAGTTGAAGGGGCATATAGATTTACCGTTGTCTGTATGTATGTACATACATCAGTCCGTCCGTCCCATTGTCGCTATGTGAAGTTTTGCATTTAGGTCCATATATTGGCAACTTCTTGTAGTATTTTGATAATTTTACATCAGTACATGCACTTTGAGTAGGACTATCAGAATCGCCAACAATTAGGCCAAAAAAAAAATATGTGTGTTTACGGTAGTCCGACCGACCCTATTTTTTCAATGCCGACCCTAGAACTTTTTATTGATTCTCATAAAAAAAAAGTTCAACGTTGTTATCAACCGACCCTATTTTGATACAGACCTCTTTAAATTGATAAGTTTATCTGGTAACATGCTTCCGCTGGTACGAAAAGTTAATAAAATAGACATTTAAANTTAGGGATCCATGACCTACATTTTACTCTTGAGTGACTTTTGTTAAATTTTGCATTAAAGTTCATTTCTCAACAACTAAGCATTATACCAATATGATGTTTCATCAAATTAATTACCTTGATGATTACTACCCAAAACATTGACAGTTAGGTTGCTTTGACCTATTATTTATGCTTGAGTGACTTTTGTTAAATTTTGCATTAAAGTCCATTTCTCAACAACTAAATATTATACCAATATGATGTTTCATCAAATTAATTGCCTTGAAGAGTACTACCCAAAACATGGACAGTTAGATGGCTTTGACCTATATTTTACGCTTGAGTGACTTTTGTTAAATTTCACATTAAAGTCCATTTCTCAACAACTATTTGTTATACCAGAATGATGTTTCATCAAAATGATGGCCTTGATGAGTACTACCCAAATCATTGACCTTATTTGTGCGTTTGAGTGACTTTTGTTAAATTTTACGTTAAGTCCGTTTCTCATTTTCTTAACATGCTATCCCAATGTTGTTGCATTAAAATAAATCAACTTGATGAGTACAATCAAATCAAGGCCAATTTTTGACCTACATTTTATGCTTGTGTGACTTATAGTAATTTTTGTGTTTTACATACTTTTCTCAACAACTACATAACATATCATTATGATGTTTCATGAAATTACTCTTCTTTGGGATAAATTCGCAATTTTTGGACAGATTGTTGACTTTGACCTTCATTTTATGCTGGAATGACTTTGTTAAATTTTTGCATGAGCCCATTTCAAACAGCTACATGTAGATGTTTTATTGGTGAATACTACATAATTCATGATAATTTAATAACCTGACCAATATTTTATGTTAAAAAGACTTTAGTATGGTATTTTTGTTACTTTCCATTATTCAACAAAAGTTTATTAAACAGTCATCTGTAATAGTACTTCCTGATGATTCAGTGACCGGGAACTAATTTTTATCCCTGATTGTCTTAGGTTATCTATGGAGATAGATTTGTTGGCGGGGCATCCATGTCTTATAGACAAATTCTCTAGTTTAAATAATGTGAAGATCCAATGCATATAAAGTTTGTGTTAATTTAACATCACAATAAGATTTTATGGAAGAGATCTTATTTTTGTATGGATATGTCTGTTGTTACTAGCAACAGATGTATTTATAGATTTAAAATATCAGTCTTACATTTCACAGAGGAAGTTTTTTGATGTTGGGCATTTGTGATAAAGGAGTAGGGGCGATAAGGGTTTTATTTGGCCTGAAAAATAAATTTGGTTAAATTCACAAAATTTTCTCATTGAAATGTTCTATGGTATTGCTCTTCAGTAAACAGTAACACTTCTCAAATATTAGTGTATGATAACTGAGTTTTTGAGCGTAGAAGAAAGGAAAAATTGAAGGTTTTGTTGAAATATGACAAATATGACCAATATTGACTACTTTTTCTGTATAGGAAATATAGAGCACATGCAAGAACCACAAAAATATTTATATGAGAGGTTCAGTTCATTTGTACCAATAAGTGGGTAAATTATCTAATTGGTTCTTGGATGTGCTCGATATTTCCGGTTAGGAAAACTGTTCGAAAATCTGCCATATTCGGTATATTTCCATGAAAATGCTTAAAAGTAGCCTTTTCATGACGTCAGAACTGTACCTATCGTGACGTCATCAGTTCTAACATTTGTATTTTATCTGTAAATGAGATCTCAACTTTGAAACGAACACAAAAGGAAATCTTGAAGTGCAACTTAAAAATTCACTGAAATCTTGGGCCAAATCCACCCCTTATCGCTCCTTGTCCTTTATGAAATATACATTGTTCTTTCAGATACATAGCTTTGATCTCTGGATTAGAAATTGGAGGGAAATCAGAGAAGGTATTTCCACTACAGTTGTTTGTTGACATGGTAACTGGACAAGTGGGAGATATGGACCAACAAGAATCATTATCTAGTATTGTACGAGTTATTGTAGCAGGAAATTCATTAAGTCAAGATACTCAAGACAAAGAAAGTTTACAGAAGGTATGCCATAATGAGGACTTATACCACAGATAAAAAGAAAATCCAATTACATCGGCAAACAAATACCAAGTCAAAAATGATGAAAGGGGGATTCCAAAATCAAAAATGAAAAATCATGACAATTCATATCCAACACAAATTGAGACAGCATGACAAAGATAAAACAAATAAACAAAAGTGAACAAGAATGCCACATAAAGCACTAGCAGTGTGAACCCTACAAAAAAAGGTATCATCAGGTGCTCCAGAAGGGTAAGCATGATCTGCACCATGTGTGGCATCGGTTATGCTGCCAGTGAAAAGTTCAGTTTTGTCACAGTCCGTGTTTGTCAGTCTGGTAATAAACTATTGATCTACCAAAAGATATATATTCTCATCTGTGAAATAGAAACATTGTAACGGTCTGTCAAATAATGGAGCAACTGTAAAACTTCTGAAGTGAAAATTGCAACAGTGACTGAACACACCCTTGTATACGTTTTTGAGATAGTAATTTCACTCTGTTCATAAAATTGCTGTACTAACCACATGTAGGGCCCAAATGACAAATGAAGAGAGTAAAACAATAGAAGGTAAAAAATTTGGCAAATGTTGTGTCACTTCAGTTCTTCATAGATAGGGTATTATTTAATATTTTTGTGAAGGGAATTATATATTTGTAGAAAGGAAATATAGTATCATTAATTTTTTTTGTGATGGAAAAAGAAAATGTCGACTCTAAATGTAAAAGGCAGAAAATATCACACTTGAACTAATTTGAAACCAGATTTTTTAGCTCACCTGGCCTAAAAGGCCATGTGAGCTTTTGCCATCACTATGCATCCGTCGTCCGTCTGTCTGTCAACAATTTCAAAAATCTTCTCCTCTGAAACCACTGGGCCAAATGTAACCAAACTTGGCCTTAATCATCATCAGAGTATGGCTTCTCAAAATTGTGTTCGATTAGGCGGTAGGTCAAACAACATGGCTGCCGTTGCTAAAAATAGAACATAGGGGTAAATTGCAGTTTTTGGCCAATAACTCAAAACCGTTACAGATATGAAAAATCTGACATGAGATACAAATGATAACATGATGAGATCTACCTACTGTGCTATTTTGAAGAAAATCTGAAAACCCATCTCGGAGTTATATCCCCTTTTCCGTAAAATTTTCAAAAGTTGTGCATTTTTTATTTTTTATTTCAAAAAGAGTAACAGATAGAGGTCAAGTGTTAATTGCAGAAATGTTCAGCATATCAAGATCTACCTACCCTGAAATTTTGAAGAAAATCCAAAAAACCCTTGTCTGAGTTATTGCCCTTTTTTCACAGAATTTTCAAAATTTTCATATTTGTTTACTTTTATTTCCAAACTATAGAAGATGAAGGTTCAGTATAAATTGTTAAAATGTTTGCCATGCAATGGCAACTTCAAAACTGGTGTTGAAAATTGTTTGTTGATCACCGTTTTCAAAATGGCCGCCCAAAAAAAGGTGGGAAAATACAACATCGTCCGATTTCAATGAAATTTGGTTTCCAAATAGATATTGATGTTGCGACTTCAAAACTGATGTTGAAAATTGTTCGTTGACCGCCATTTTCAAAATGGCCGCCAAAAAAGGCAGGAAAACTCAACATTGTCCGATTTCAATGAAATTTGGTTTCCAAAAAGGTATTGATGTCGCAACTTCAAAACTGATGTTAAAAATTATTCGTTGACAGCTATTTTCAAAATGGCCGCCAAAAAAGGCGGGAAAATTCAACATTGTCCTATTTCAATGAAATTTGGTATCCAAGTGGGAATTGATGTCACTACTTCAAAACCGGTGTTGAAAATTGTTTGTTGACTGCCACTTTCAAAATGGATGCCAAAAAAGGCGGGAAAATACAACATCGTCCGATTTCAATGAAATTTGGTTTCCAAATAGATATTGATGTTGTGACTTCAAAACTGATGTTGAAAATCGTTTGTTGACTGCCATTTTCAAAATGGACGCCAAAAAAGGCGGTAATATTCAACACCGTCCGATTTCAATGAAATTTGGTTTCCAAATAGGTATTGATGTCGCAACTTCAAAACTGATCTTAAAAATTGTGTGCTGATGGCAATTTTCAAAATGGCTACCAAAAAAGGTGGGAGAATTCAACATTGTCCGATTTAAATAAAATTTGGTTTCCAAATAGATATTGATGTTGCCACTTGAAAACCGAAGTTGAAAATTGTCCATTGACCGCCATTTGCAAAATGATGTCTCGACTTCAAAACTGGCGTTGAAAGTGGTCTTTAGAAAGAATTTTTTTTTGTAAAAAATGCTCAACAAAGAAATTTATAGTAAAACATTATCAGACTTAAATACAGTTCAAGATCTGTTGTTTGAGCTACCAAATTTGAGAGACTGAAGATCAACTGTATAACTTACAATGTTAGCTTGACTGTGGCAACTGAAAGCCAGGTGAGCGATACAGGCTCCTGAGAGCCTCTGGTTGTAATATACAGATAAATTAGAAAGAATTTAACAAAATATGTAACAAATGTAACAAAATGTAACAAATGGTTTGTACTTTGTTTTCTTTGCAGGCTAAATATTTGACAAAGAAAGCAGAGGCAGCAAGTGTTGAAGCAGTAAAAACATTAGATGATGTATTTGTACAACTCTCAGTAAGTGTATATAATGGTGTTAAAATATAGTATCTATGGTTAAATATACAATGAGAAAATGATTAGTCATGTAAACTGCTACTTTAGGAAACCCATTATCAATAAGTTCTTGTTACACATTGTAACCATGGTAACATTATGGAACTTGAAAGAAATGATTGTTGCCATTGTGATTATGGAATGTATGAACCAGTTGAAAAGTACATAAAAAATTTAACACCCTTATATTGTCTTTATACATGTGCATGCAGTAGTGTTGTGACATAATGGCTTTGCAAATTATGTTTGTACATGTATGAATTGTAAATATGAAGTGTCTGCCATTATTTATGCATTGGCTATTGAAATGAATATTGGTGGCATTTGATGAATCAAATTTATTTTTGAGAATTTGGAGAATTTTACCTGATAATTGTCTAAAAATTAAAAAAATTGGTACAGATATTAAATCTGAGTGGATCTTACTCTTCTATCTCTTATTAACTAATGAAGTGCTACATACTGTTTCATATATTTAATTTTAGTCAGACAATGTGACATGGTGGTCCTCAAAAATGTAATATGCATTTACCATGTTTACCATAACTCAAGATGACAACTGTAATAGATTTTAGTAACTATAACTGCTCTGTGAAAAACAAGTTTTCAACCTTATATGGAAAGACAGGAAAGAAAGTTATTTTACCTGTCAGATATTCCCCATCATCATGAATGCATCATCTAAACCAAAATTTTACTGGTCTAATTTTTAGCTCATCTCACGAAGTGAGGGGGGCTTATGTGATACCCCAGGCATCCACATCTTTGTCCGCGTCTGCGTCCGCGTCCAGTTAGGAAGAATGGTTAAAGTCCATTCCTGCTAACTGACATGCCCCACATCAACCATATTGGTATGTATGATGCATAATGGGATGACATCAACAATGCATGCTTTGGATGCTGTCTGTGACGTACATTTTATGCATAAGCGACTTGGTTAGGTAGAATGGTTATAGTCCCTTCTTGGTTACTGACATGTCCCAAATCAACCATATTAATGTGTATGATACATTTTGGGATGACAACAACAGTGCATGCTTCGGATGCTGTCTGTGACTTACATTTTATGCATGAGCGACTTGGTTAGGTAGAATGGTTAAAGTCCATTACCGGTTACTGACATGCCCCACATCAACCATATTGATAGGTATGATGCATAATGGGATGAAAACAACAATGCATGCTTCGGATGCTGTCTGTGACCTACATTTAATGCATGAGCGACTTGGTTAGGTATAATGGTTAAAGTCCATTCCCAGTTACTGACATGTGCCACATCAACCGTATTCATGTGTATGATGCATTTCAGGGTGGACAACAACAATGCATGCTTCGAATGCTGTCTGTAACCTATATTCTACCCATGAGCAACTTGGTTAGATAGAATGGTTCAAGTTCATTCCCTCTTACTGATATGGCCCACATCAACCATATCTGTGTGTATGATGCATTTTGGGATGACAACAATGCATGCTTTGAATGCTGTCTGTGATCTACATTTTACGCATGAGCGACTTGGTTAGGTAGAATGGTTTCAGTCAATTCCCGGTTATTGACATGTCCCACATCAACCATATTGGTGTGTATGATGCATTTTGGGATGACAAGAACAATGCATACTTTGGAGGCTGTCTTTGACATACATTTTTACTGGTCAGGTAGAATGGTTAAAGTCCATTCCTGGTTACTGGAATGTCCCACATCAACCATATTGATATGTACATGTATGATGCATTTTGGACGACAACAACTAAAAATGCTTTGGATGCTGTCTGTGACCTACATTTTATGCATGAGCAACTTGGTTAATTAGAATGGTAAAGTTCTATTTCTGCTTACCAAATTTTGGTGTGTATTAAACGCATTGGTGTATTAAAAATCAGAAAAAATCCAGTTTGTGTGTAAAAAACACGCGTAATTTTTCATCAACATGTTCTGTCCAAAAATGTCTGGAAATGCCGAGAATTACCTTGTGGACTGAATTAAATGGAATACATAATGCTTTATTCACTTATATTTATAGGAATAACTGTACCTGTATTTATTTAATTGATTTTTCAAACATTTAGGGAATTTGCAAACGAAAAATATTGATTTTGTAAACACAGGAAGTTTATCTCCAAACGTAATTGAAAGTCAAAGGCGGTTAGAGATACGTAAATATTACGGTTTGCCTTTGGTAAATTTTTAAGTGATATTCCCTTATTGATCTTCATAATCGGTTTATGTATTGATTAACTTCATTTAAACTATCCCTTTTCATAAATATAATTACATTATGACTTGCAAGTATTGTGTACCCCTGAAAACCGGAACCGGCTTCACCTAATCAAAACAAATATGGGTACCGGGAAATCTCTGAATATGCATGTTGTATACAAAGAAAACAATACACATCTAATCATGTTAACATTAGCAAACTTTGTTATCATCAGACACAGGTTCGTATCTGGATCACAACAAGGATTTTATACTTATTTCTAATGTCATTTCCTGTCTGAAGTTAAGTAAGTGGTGGTCAGAAAAAAATAAGTCTTTTGAAGTTCGTATGTATAAAACACATCCCCTCTCACTAGGACCTTTCTGGGGGAAAATATGTGCGTGTAATACACACCAAAAAACAGTACTGACATTTCCGACATCAACCATATTGATATGCATGATGCATTTTGGGATGACAGTCTTTGACCTACATTTTACACATGAATGAATCTGTTAAAAAGAATGATTATAGTCAATTCCTGTTTACTGACATGTTTAGTATGTGGCAATGCTGCGCAACAAGGTGAGCTTAGCAGGCTGTGGCTGCTTTCTATGTTTTAAACCAGCATGACTACATGATTGGTTTCTTGTAGTTAAAAATGCAAAATGACTACCTTGCTAGGCAATGTAAACAATATTTATTTGATAAGCTTCATGTCAACCTCCTGTTTTACAATAGTAGAAGTATTTCTGTCTAAACCATGAAATATTCCATTTCAGGGTTGTGTTGATGTAGATATTATGCCAGGAGAATTTGACCCAACCAATTTCACAATACCTCAACAACCTTTACATAAATGTATGTTCCAGCAAGCCTCCAGATTTCCTACATTTACAACAGTTACAAATCCTTATGACTTTGATGTCGAGGGAGTAAGGTATGATATAATTAGGACACTCCTGCTTCACATACGGAGCACCACACAATACATCAACAACCTCTACATAAATGTTTGTCCCAGTAAGCCTCCAGATTACCTACTTTTACATCTGTGACTAATCCTTATGACTTTGATATTGAAGGTTTAAGGTTAGTTAAAATTATGACATAACTCGAAAAAAATAGAGAAATAAAGAAAAACACAGAATCATATGTTACAAGCCACCATGTTTCCTACATTAAAAGATCTAATTGATATACTTTTCATGCCCCCGCCGTTAGGCAAGGGGGGCATTAAGTTTTACTCTTGTCTGTATGGCCTTACGTAGGTAATAACAAAAATTTTCGTCAGAGATTTCTTAGCTTGTGTATGCAGTAATGATTTGATATTTCGTCTGATGCTTTGGTATGTTTAGTTGTACCTTGTCTCCTCTTTAGAATCCTGTCACTCGTCTACTTCCTGTTTACCGATATAAATCTTGTGGGGCCATCCTTGTCCCATGGACACATTTTCTTTTATTATATTAGGGAGAAAAAGGTTTGTTGAGGAAAAACAATTTTTAGTTCGCCTCAACGAAGTTGAGGGGGACTATTGGAGTAACCCCGGCATCTGCGTCTACGTCTATTTCCGTGTCCGCATTTGGGCATATATCTCTGCAACTATGCATGGTAGGGTCATCAAACTTTGTAAGCAGGTGCATCTTGGGCTATCTCACAGCCTCCAAGAAAATTGGGTCTCTCTGACCTATATTTTCCACTTGAACGACTTACATTCAAGTTTATGTCCGAGTTCAGATCTCAGTCACTATACATGGTAGGATCATATAACCTTGCATATGCATGCATCTCTGATGGTGGATCAGCATCCAGGCAAAATTAGGTCACTTTGACCTATATTTTACCTATATTTTACGCTTGATTGATTTACATTCAAGTTTTTGGACGAGTTCAGATCTTAGTCAATATACATGGTAGGATCATGTCACCTTGCATATGCATGCAACTCTGATGGTGAATCAGCATCCAGGCAAAATTAGGTCACTTTGACCTATATTTTACCTATATTTTACGCTTGATTGATTTACATTCAAGTTTTTGGACGAGTTCAGATCTTAGTCAATATACATGGTAGGATCATGTCACCTTGCATATGCATGCAACTCTGATGGTAACCTTGTATAGGCATGCATCCCTGATGGTACATCAGCATCCAGGCAAAAGTATGTCACTTTGACTTATATTTTACGCATGAGTGATTTATCTCCAAGTTTTCAGGCAAGTTCAGATCTCAGTCACTATACATGGTAGGGTCATGTAACCTGGCTTAGGCATGCAAATGTGATGTCAACATCCAGTCAAAATTTTGTTACTGTGACAAAGTGCCATAACGAGGCGAACTCTGTAATCGTTGATTACCTATGTTCTATTATGAATTTATTTAAGTACTAAAGGCCAAGCACATCCAAATATATATACATAGAGAGCATGAATTTATTTTCTTATTTTGTTTTAATCTATTACTATAAATTTTGCTATATGTTCATCATGTTATTGTTGGAAATGTTGGAAAGCTGTTTCTTTCATTGTCATTCAATATTTCAATATGTACAGGACTTTTTGTCAAATCAGCATTGATTGAAAAGGTTCCTGCATTTTCATCTGAGACACAGAATCTCATTCAGCTGAGTTAGGTTAAAAAGAAAACTCTTCACTCTCAATAGTAAAATTTTGATTTTGATGTGCTGGCTAAAGCATGCATGTTTAAAGTAACAATTTTACTATTTTGAGTGAAGAGATATTTTGGAAAACACTCCAAAAGTACTCATATAGTTATAGTGATAACATATAAGCCAAACTTTATTATTGGTTCAAAGTTTATTCATTTGATAATGTCATCAGTTGGCCTCAGAACTTGGGGTTTATTTTGTACCTGCAATTTTTTTTTGCAGAGTTTTAGGAACCTCAGGTCAACCAGTCAGTAATATAATTAAATACAGTGATTTAGAAGATCCAGTAGAAATATTAGACAAATGTTTGACATGGGGTCATATAGCACCTACAGCACCAGATTCTCTGGGTAAGAAATATTAGACAAATGTTTGACATGGGGTCATATAGCACCAACAGCACCAGATTCTCTGGGTAAGAAATATTAGACAAATGTTTGACATGGGGTCATATAGCACCTACAGCACCAGATTCTCTGGGTAAGAAATATTAGACAAATGTTTGACATGGGGTCATATACACATGTAGCACCTACAGCACCAGATTGTCTGGATAAGAAATATATAATATAAATTTTACATTGTATACAATTACAACATTCTACATACATGACATATGACTATATGTCCAAATGATATCATATTAATGACCTATCTCAAAGCTGACAAACTCCTAGAAAGCATTATGACATTGCTTATAAACTTCAAGAAAAGCTCAACGACATCACTTTGGACTCCCAAAAAAGTGCTATGCCATGGCTTACACGTTCCAAGAAAGCCAAAAAAAAATGTAGATCAATTAGGCAGTAGGCTTCCGTAACTTCAAAAAGGTTTTTGTGTCACCTGCTGTAAGAAGAGCCATTACATAGGGATTACTCGCAATTTTTCAGATAATGAACTTCATATTGGTTTACAGTGTGAAATGAATGAATTTTGTGTAAATGTTATATGCCTACTGTAAATAATGCCAGATACCTTTGCTTATGAAATTTAAATATTTTGGAAGTGAAGCGTGTGTCATTTGAATAGGATGACAGTAAAGATACAATTAATGAAATCTGTGATTTAAAACTGACTAAAATAAATTAAACGAACAGTGATTAAGAAACAAAATTTAAAATACTGTTACAGACCATGTGTATTTACAACTGGATGCAAAAAATCTATGGCAATGTTAAAGCTTATATGGTAAACATAACAGTAAACACTTACAATGGCCAGAAATTATAATCACATGCCACAATCTACTAAGGAACTGTAAAAAACGTCAAAAGGACAAAAGACGAATGTTGACAACGATAGGAACTTGTGATAGCCAGACTTAGTACGGGCACTAGCAAGAGCTAGTGGTAGGGTTAAACCGGTTTATGGATACCCTAAATTCTCCTTTTCTCTATACCGTTTCCCTATAGTATAATAAACATACAAATAAAACCTAATACAGGTATACTACTAACTCCAAGACCACAATCTTGAGAAGGAAAGAATAAGACAAAAAGTAATTTAGAAAGACGGGTCAAGGAGTGCTTGCCGCTAAACTGCCAGCTAGCTCAAGGAGCCTAGTCTGCTGGTAAAACACTGTCGCACTATGGAAGAAAAATCAAATTCACATCTTCCCGAAGGGATTGGTAAAGAATCATCATGGATTTCAGTAGACATCTGCATTATCAGTGAGAAGCCAGTATACCTGTAAAATCTTCAGGTCATTAAATCCCTAAGCCAATTTAATGGAATCATGAAGAATATCCTGTAAATATCTTTGCTAGTTAGCAAAAGAGACAAGGAACATAAGTAGAAAATAAACTTGCTAAGTGTCCCTATGAAAATTTTCAATCTCCCAAAAAGCAAATTATTCCATGGTTAATTATTGCTTCTCTGACAATGCTTTCCTGATAAGTATCATTGAGTTCCTTTGACATCTATCAGAAATCATTTGGTCAATCATTACAAGCATTGCAAAAACTTTAAAATTACATTGAAAAGTGGGATTGGTATGGAAATGTAGCAAGTCTTATATATAAGGAAGTTTTACTATATCAAGTTTGATTATATGATGTATATAGCTCAAAGATATTATTTCAGGTTGTTATCCATTTTATAAAGAAGACCCTTTCATCTTAACACAATGTCCAAATATCTTTTTCTGTGGGAACCAGTCTAAATTTGGAAGTAAAATACATAAAGGTAAGTTACCCTTCCTAAATTATGACGCCAAAGCAGATATATTGAATGTTAAATTATTATACGCCACACAACGAAGTTGCAGAGGGTATAATACTTTTGACCCATCCGTCCGTCTGTCCGTCCATCTGTTGGTCTGTCTGTCCATCTGTCTGTCCTTCCATCAGTCCTGTTCTTGTCACTGTAACTCCTGTGTAACTGCTTTATGGATTCCTAACATATTTTGTTGGATTGTTGGTCATGATGTGTAGATGTGCATACTATACCACCATATTGATTGGATAATTTTTTATGCCCCCAAATTGAGGATCGGGGGCATTTTGTTTTTGTCCTGTCTGTCTGTCTGTCTGTTTGTCCGAAACTTTAACCTTGGCTATAACTTTTGAACTATATAAGGTAGACTTTTCAATCATGGCAAGTGCATAGGTCTAGTCAAGAGGAACATAAATATGCAAAAAAACTAGGTCAGGTCAAAGGCCAAGGTCACAGAGGTTAAAAAGGGGTGAAAGTGGCTGTTTTCACATGTATTTGACTGTAGAATCCTTATTATCTATCCTATTGAGATGGGTTTGTTTTATGTTATTGCTAATAAAATTGCACAACTGTAGTATGTCGACAGATTTGAGATAGCATTTACCGTTTTTGAGAAACGAGGCCCAAAGGGGACAAATGGAAAACAATAAATTTTTCAATTTTTTGTCTGATCTTGATGCAGTATTGTTCTGTAAGTTTCTTATAGCATGTTTAAACAGATACTTTTAACAATTTAAACCATTTCAATTAACAAGAGGCCCAAAGGGGCTTCATGTGTTTCAGAGTAAAGGGGTTAAATTGGGTGTTTTTATGGTAACAAACAACTTTTTAACAAGTAAGATAGACTTTTAATACTTGGCAAGTGTATAGGTCTTGTCAAGAGGAACATAATTATGCAAAAAAATTAGGTCATAGGTCAAGGTCAAAAAGGGGTAAAATTGGGTATTTTAATATATTTTACTGTAGAATCTGGGGGCATATGTAGTGTTTCACAAACACATCCTGTTGTGGGAGTTATGGGACTTAGACTACTTTCAGTTAAAATACCAAAGAGGGTATAATGTTTTTGACCCCTCCGTCTGTCTGTCTGTCTGTCAGTCTGTCAGTCTTTCTGTCTGTCCGTCAGTCCTGTTCTTGTCACTGTAACTCCACTGTAACTGCTTGAAATGGATTGCTATCATATTTTGTAGGATTGTTGGTCATGATGTGTAGATGTGCATACTATACCACCATATTGATTGGATAATTTTTGTGGGAGTTATGAGACTAAGACTACTTTCAGTTAAAATACCAAAGTATCATATTGTCACTACAACTAGTTTCAGTTAAAATAACAAAATATCATCTTGTCATTGCAACTCTTCTGAAACTGTTTAATGGATCGCTTTCATATTTGGTAGGATTGTTGGTCATGATGTGTAGGTGTGCATACCCTACTGCCTATTGATCGGATGATTTTTATGGGAATTATTGGACTTTTTTTAAGCTCAACTCATGAAGTGAGATACCCCTAGCGTCCGCATCGGGGTCCGGTTAGGAAGAATAGTTAAGGTCCATTCCTGCTTACTGACATGCCCCGAATCAACTATATTGGTATGCCTGATGCACATTGGAATGACAACTGGAATGCATGCTTCGAATGCTGTCTCTGACCAACATTTTACGCATGAGCGACTTGGTTAGGTAGAATGGTTAAAGTCCATTTCAGCTTACTGGCATGGCCCAGATCAACCATATTGGTATGTATGATGCGTTTTGGGATGACAACAACAGTGCATGCTTCAGATGCTGTCTCTGACCTACATTTTAGGCATGAGCAACTTGGTTAGATAGAATGGTTAAAGTCCATTCCTGCTTACTGACATGGCCCACATCAACCATATTGGTATCTATGATGCATTTTGGAATGACAACAATGCATGCTTCGGATGCTGTCTCTGACCTACATTTTGCGCATGAGCGACTTGGTTAGGTAGAATGGTTCAAGTCCATTCCTGCTTACTGACATGGCCCACATCAACCATACTGGTATGCCTGATGCATTTTGGGATGACAACAACAGTGCATGCTTCGTATGCTGTCTCTGACCTACATTTTACGCATGAGCGACTTGGTTAGGTAGAATGGTTAAAGTCCATTCCTGCTTACTGACATGGCCCACATCAACCATATTGGTCAT
>MJUU01069980.1:6043-24018 GCA_002080025.1 Modiolus philippinarum
CCCCCCCCCCCCCCACACACACACACACCCTTTATTTTTTATATATCAATGCTTATATGAAAAGGAAACTTCCCTGTAAAAATAAAAAAAATCTATGGACAAAAATTTAGAGTACCCATCTACCTTAATACCCTGCAGTTGTAAGCCAAAATAGTATTCTGTGAAACAACGGCAGTAGAATACCGAAGGAACAAAGGAGTGAAATTTACAAAAATCGAAGTCCAAAGACACGGCCAAAACGATAACACAGAAAACAATGACGTTAGACACAAAAAACAATAACGTTAGACAGATACAAAGCACAGAAACAATTAGATAAGTTCCAAATGGAACAAATATTATTGATTTATTATATAGATAGCGGTGATTTATCGAGTTTTCTCAGTTAAATAAATGTCATATTGTCACCGGTGAAAATAAAAGATTTCTAGTCACTGGATGGCGTCTTAATTAATAGAAAATGTCATCTAGTCCAAATTTTTGACTAAGCATGCCTTTTTCATAGTTTTGCACTAGTTTTAGCCCAGAAATGACATCGCTGGGTGATTTAAGGCATTTCTGGAAGATTTTGAAAAATTTCGAAAAATTGTTTAATAGGAAATGTCATTTAGTCCAAATTTTTGACTAAGCATGCCTGTTTTCATAGTTTTGCACTAGTTTAGCCCAGAAATGACATCGCCGGGTGATTTAAGGCATTTCTGGAAGATTTTGAAAAATTTCGAAAAATTGTTTAACCCTTTCCAGGCGGACGATGCTTTTGTATGGCTTTCCATACACTGGCAATAGAAGTTCACCAGGTATGAAAGACAGATGGGTACTATGGCTTAACAAATAACCATAAACGAGCCCAGATTCTGAACTCTCAGAGTTGCAAGACCCTGTTAATTAGTACCCATGGAAACAAAATTTTTGCAAAAAACGAAATTTTGGGGAGGGGTGGGCTCTGATGGAGGCTATTAACTTCAAAACCTGCAGTAGAATTATCAAGTACTTGGACTTTTTGTTTACAGTAGAGGTAAAAAAAATGTGCCAGACAGTAAGAATTAATTTTAATTTTTTTTTTTGAATTTTTGACAGCAAGTTGAATGCAAAAAATGCTGAAATCGGCATTTTTGCCCCAAAGGGACTATCAAAATCCGCTCCTCCTGTTACAGACCAAAGACTTTTCATGCCATTTATACATGATAGCAAAGAGGGTTGACCACTCTATATGTATGCACAATATAGATTGCATAACTCATCTCAGCCGGTCTCCATGGCAACCCAAAACTAAAAAAAAGACCAAAATTTCCATTTTTCAGTGGGGGTACCTGCACATTGGACGGTTTCTCGATAATTTTATGACCTCTTTACACACGAAGACAACCCTTAGTGCATTTAATACCCATTTTTAATTAGGATTTCATTGTAGTTTGAATGAAAATTAATGTTGTAAATATGCGATAAATCAGCTTCTCGGAAAATTTTTCAGACCAAGGAGTTATATATAACTCCTTGTTCAGACTGATAATTTTGTTGTAAACATATTTATTAATTAATTTATACATAATATTACTTAGACAAACAATGAATCAATACCATTAATTAACAACAAATTAATTATAGGATTCGGAAACAAGACTTGAAGTCTTATATTAATCCGTCTCCTACTAGATAGAAATTAACATAAGCCTAATTCAAACATGACACAAAGGTGTTTATAAAAATTCAAATATTTTAACATTTACAACAAATATAAGATATAATGTTGAGAGAAAAAGGAGTCTAATATAATTATTATTGGTAGATATATTGAGAAAAGAAAGAAAAAAAGAAAAAGAATATAATAAGAAAAAGAAGGGAAACGGGGAATGTGTCAAAGAGACAACGACCCTAAGGGGAGCAATAACAACTCAAAGTATACATAAGAAAAGCAATGAAAGGGGTGCATTCGGGGGGGGGTATGTGTACAGGGTGAAGAGGTTTAGTTGATTAGTTTTCGAAGCGTTTACTTTCAATTAAATAATTTTGTACCGATTTAAACATAACAGAATTTTGTACATCAGACATAGTTTCAGAACCAAACATAAGAACTTATTGGTAATTGCAACGCTGATAATTTTATGTTGAGAAACCGGGACACCCCTTTTTATTCGATCAAACTGGTTTGTTAAATAGTTTCAAATCCATGTGATATTAGTCCCTGGTTATACTTGTCAAGGACGAAAGTGAAAATGTATTGAAACGTTGATGTAGAAAAATACGTGATCGAAACGGTTCCATGTCCGTAATACTATTTAATTTTAGTAGTCGACCCTTGACGTCATGCATAAATTTACATATTGTGAAATCAGAAAAATTTGGCTCTCTACATAAAGAAACAAAACTCCTCGACTAATACGTAAATTTAAGTATTAGGGACAATTTTAATATCATAATATATATTTCACTGAAATATAATACCAGGTAAGATGAAAGGAACCCAGCAATACGTGTGTGTTTTCCTGAAAACACCTACAATGAACTTGACCTTTTCTTTCGCTTTGTTGACAAACTTTCTGTTTGCCTGGAAATATTTAACTATGAATTCTGGTTATATTTGATTTCACTGTGTTAAATCAATCTTGCGGTTAATGAAATCATAAATAATATTTTAATCAGACGACGTGCGAATGATAAGTTCCAGTTAAGAAAGGTAAAAACGGGTTGCAAACATGGATGATGGAAGGGCATGTCGGGATGGGTTTCTGAAAAACTCTTGGGTATAGGGTTAGATGACAACATACAGTTTAGGAAACATGCGCAATCTAGCATTTGAATGGATTCTATCTCGAGTAACCCTTGATATATGGCTGCAGCTGACTGTTGAAGTTTGCTTTGGTAATAATGCCATGAATGTATGGTCAACTGAAAAAAAATCACAGAAAAGACATGACCATGAACCCCATCTCGCTTCAACCTATTTTCAGGTCAATTCATTATTTGGCTATCTTGCCTGAATCTGTTGGTGGCTGGAAGATTTATCTTTATGTTCCAATCGGTTAGTTTCCGGCGTCAGACTCAAATTTTAACATAAATATTCAATCCTAATACATCCCTTAAGATATTACCATGCATTGTAAACAGAAATGAAAGTAGGTAACCTCGACCTCTTATTTCCTTTCAAACTTTTCGGTATTTTCATCTAATCACACCCCTCTTGGAGAGAATTGAAAAGTTGGGACATATAGTTATTCTAAAGCGTGGCAAATAATGGATTCTTATACTCCAGTGACCGTCAAATTTAATGGCAGTGCAATGTAATAGATGCAACCGGAACGTCGGGTTGTACCATGATTCGTGTTTTATAACTATCATGAGTTGCATACTTTCACTTATGTGTTCAATGGCAAAGGAGGGAAAGCAAATTTACCAAATCATAATTTGTAATAAGATCAAAATATTGCCACAACAACCCTCTTGGTAAGAAAAGTCTCCAATTTACAACCCTCAAATCTGACAAGAAAATTATGTTAGCTATGTGTAAAGTTAGTCATTACTTTGGATTATTATCAAAATCAAGTGTTAACATGATCTTGCTATCAATTTTTGGTAAACATATGTATGTATCATTCCATAACAACAGTAGCCTGATGGACTGGATGACAGAGCCAAATTGGACGAAAATGCTAGAACAACAGCTTATAAAAAATAAGACCACAAATGTTCCATAGAATTGCACATCATCATATTGAGATTCCATCAGAAAATATATGAATATTTATAACATGCATAAGAAGGCCCCTTAATTTCACAAAAATCAAATTGATGCCAAACATAGAATTTAATTGGCTTGGCCTGAAGGAAATTAAACTAATAATAGGGGTACCCTGATCATCATCGTAATCTTCCTATATCTGATTTTCTGGGCTCAGAAATAGTTGTCTTTCAAATTTTTATAACAGAAGGTTCCATTGATGGAAAATGAAATAAAACATTTTTGCAAGAGGCTTCTGAAGCTATTAGCTAAGATGCACAACGAAAAAATTCGTTATCTCAAGTAATATGTATACACTTTGGTATTAACATTGATTTTTTGATAGGGTCTTTGCATTTTAATCAAACACATTCTAAACAGTCAAGTACCTAACCTGTATGAGTTATTACAGAAAAATAACATGCATGTGTTATTACTAAGGGAAAAAATTGATAACATATGTATGTAAGATGCTTCAAATAGGCATTATGCAGTCATAGTATTGTTATAAATGTATACCATTTTATTATTACCATTATTGTCTATCAGCATGCTAGGAGTTAAAATCATAGGACTTCTCATAGTTTGCCAATATTGCAAAATATACATATGTTATTACAGGAAAAGTATGCCTGTAATAATAGAAGGGTGTTATTACAGCTACTCTGCATCACTTAAAAGTGTTTTCCTCAGACCAGAATAATGCCTAATCAAATTACATTTTTATTTATAGTAATGTATGAAAATCAAAGCATATCAATAGGTTCTGCGCAAGTTTCTTAGCAATTCCCAAGTGTCTAATAAACTAATAAATATTTAAGTCATATGCCTGTAATAACTAAGCATTGTTATTACAACTAAAGTTATATCATTTTAGAGCCTGTTCTCATTGATTAACCATGGTTCATCAAAAATGTTTCAACTTAATTGAAAACTGATTTATCCAGGCTAAATAATTAGTTTCTGCGCAAAGGTCTAAGCAATTCCCAAGTGACCAAAAAAAGGTAATATATTTTAGGTTGCTACATACATATGTTATTACAGAATTAGGAATAAAGAGCAGATAACTCAAAACAACATCTGTAATAACACATGCATGTTATTATTCTGTTATAACTCATACAGGTTAGGTACTTGACTGCTAAATTTCTAAAATCTGTATTGCATGGACACGGGTTATGTATTCCGTTATATGTATGAAATCATTATGCTAAACTCCTCACAGGAAGGGATCTTGGTGGAAGCTGTATACTGAGGGTACATAACTTACTTTGTCAGTTGGTAATGGGTCTGGCATTTCAGTTAACTGCTAGTAGTCTCTTGTGATTTCATGTTTATGTCCGTTTATTTAGTTCTTACAGTTTCATTTTTCACATTTGACTCAGTCCTGTTGCCAATTGCCAACTGAATTTTACTGTTGTTACGATTGTTTTTTGATTTATCACATTGGCTGTAGGGGGAAGGTTTGGGCCCAATAAAACTAGTTTAACCCCGCCGCAGCAGGTTTGCGCCTGTTCTAAGTCAGGAAATTTATTAAGCCTTTGTGTGTCTTGTCTTTTTTCTAGTTACATGTAGTTTACTTTATGTCTATAGGAGTCTAGGATGATGTTTATTTCGCAGAACTTGATTACTCTTTATTCAGGGGCCGACTCTGACCTGCCATTGGGTGTGGGGTTTTCTTACCGTTCATTAAAGATCTTATGGTGGCTTTGAGTTGTTATTACTCCCCTTTGGGTCGTTGTCTCTTTGACACATTCCCCGTTTCCCTTCTTTTTTCTACTTCAGGAATTTGGAACTTAATCAGTCAAACAATAACAAATTTACATTCAGAAAATGTTGAATGTTTTTGTTTATTTGTTTAACATGAAAAGAAGAGGTGTAACATGCAAATATATTTCTTGATGTGTCTGATATATCAGAGATTATGATTGTTCAATGAGGATTCTGTTTTCAATCATTTAACCATGTTCGGTCATGTTGTAAGGTGGAAAGAATGTGATCCTTTAGATACTTACTAGGAATTAGCTAGTTGGTCACTTTGCCATGATCCATTTAAAGACATGGATTTTGTGTTTTCCATGTACGGTATAAATTTTCATTTTTTTTCTGCCAAACAATAAAGGATTGGAACAAACTATAATCTAAAATTACTAACAACTGATAGCTTCAAGGATGCACTGAGTCACTGACCTATAAAAGCTCCTTGACCAGATGGTTAGACTTCATATCAGTTTTACTTTCAATTTGAATATTAGGCCACATCAAATTAATTAGTGGATTCTCAACCGGGGTCATAAACAATAATTGGTGGTTGAAAGGCTTTTATATTTTATTTTTTATTCGATTCCACCTTTAATTATAATCAAATAAGATTCTGACAAAAAATGAGGTATTCACAGTCATTTAACCAGAATGGTAATATTTGTGTAAAATGATACAATTCCGGTTCTGGAGACAACCCTTTTCCAGGAATGTGAAAGAAAATTAAATTAAAATGGTAGTTTTAAAAAATAAAAACAATTGGAGGAGGTTAGATTTTTGGTTGGGCTGGCAGGGATGAGATTCTACTAATTAACTTGATATGGCCTTATATTATATTTCAAGTTTTAAATTGTTTTGTTATATGTGGTAATTTTGTAATACATGTACATCTGTATGTATCTATGACTTGTACAGGTCATGGAAGTTATTGGTATTTTTTATCCTGCCTGTTTTAATTTTTTTACACATGAAAAAGAGAATGTCCAATCAATGACATTAAAGTTTTTGTACAGTAGACATCCATATTAGGCAAAAGTAGTAGTAGGTATATGAAATATATATTATTAGTCCCCTACCGGCGATAGCCGAAGGGGACTTTAGGTTTGCACTCCGTCTGTCCGTCCGTCTGTCTGTCTGTCCGTCAGTCCCGCATCAGTTTTCCGCATTTTTTTTCTGAACCAATGCAGGTATTGATCTAATATTTGGTATGTGAGTCTACCCCAATGAGTTACAGAACAAGTTTAAGTTTGGTTCCGGTCCACTGATTTTTGACAGAGTTATGGGCCTTTGACTTAGAAAATTTTAGTAAAATATCAGTTTTCCNTTTTTTCTACACCATTGCAGGTATTGATCTAATATTTGGTATGTCAGTCTACCTCAATAAGTTACAGAACAAGTTTAAGTTTGGTTCCAGTCCACTGATTTTTGACAGAGTTATGGGCCTTTGACTTTGAAAATTTTAGTAAAATATCAGTTTTCCACATTTTTTTTCTAAACCATTGCAGTTATTGATTTAATATTAAGTATGTGAGTCTACCTCAATGAATTACAGAACAACATTAAGTTTGGTTCCAGTCCACTGATTTTTGACAGAGTTGTGGGCCTTTGACTCAGAAACTATTTTACTATTTTTGCTGGTGTAACAAAGCCTTGCTTTCCGGTAGGGGACTTGGTATTGCCTTGCAATACGATCCACACTTGTTAATTATAATAAGACATCCTTCTTTAGCTTTGTGTTCATACCCGTAAAATATTAATTTTTGACCTTAACTTAGTCATGTTAGTAGAATGTTTCCATTTTAAACTACTGTATTTGTCCAATTAGAATCCATATATTTTATATTGTTTTTACATTGGCTCATACTTTATGTTGACATTTTATCATACAGGGCGTCAGCTCAGGGAAAAATATATGCCATAAAGTGCCAACCTGATGTATAAACAATATAAATATATATTGGTACTGTCACATGTGTTAATCATGTTGATTATTTCTTAATCAATACATATGCGATAGATTTTCTCATTAGTACCCAGGGCATTTGAAATTCAATTGAATTTTGGAAATGGAGGTTATAAGAATTAAAAAAAAACTAATTTAAGACTGTCCTCAATGGTTTATTGCAATATACTTGTAATGCTAATTTAGATTGTTAAGGAAATTTTTGGTTTGAACATGGTGAACAAAATATATTGTATATGTTGACACATGCCAACTGTACAGAATTATTAACTACTGGTATATATTTTATTGCAGGTCTTTTGGCAGGGTTGCTTATAACATGTATTATTTTGAAATAGGAAAAGACTGAAGTTCCTGATTTTATAACACCTGTTTTTTTTATAAGAAAAGATCAAATTTATACTGTGAAAGAACTTTTATACGTAGGTACCAAGTTTCCTGGTTTTGCTGAAAAGTAAGTGGTTTGTGGTTTTGAAAAAAAAAAAATTTAATACTTACCCCTGTTTTTCTTAGAAAGATAAAATCTAAGCTGTGGAAGAACTTTTATTTGTGGAAAGCAATTTTCATGGTTTGCCAAAAAGTAGGTGGTTCGTGGGTTTGAAAAAAAATATTTTAATACTTGCCACAATAACTAACAAATGACTAAGAAACATTTAATTTTTCCCTGTTTTTCTTAGAAAGATAAAATTTATGCTGTGGAAGAACTTTTATCATTTTTATTTGTGGATATCAATTTTCATGGTTTGACGAAAAGTTGGTGGTTCTTGGGTTTGAAAAAATATTTTCACACTTGCCACAATAATTCATAGAAAGTTTAATTTTGTTGGATACCATATTACTAGTACATAACATGGTTTTACTTAGCCATGAAATCAATGCCAATGGAAATTGAAACCCCTTAAATAATCATACTTTCACACAGTACCTAAATATTTAGAAGATCATTTTGACGGTCACATTTCCTGTTTTTTTGTTTTTGTTTTTGGCTTTCCTGGTTGGCCTGTTTTCTTGTTTATTAACCAAAGATTCAGCATTTTTTACTATTTACATGTACATGAAAATTCAACATTCATCATGTTCATATTAGTTAATGGTACAGGTATGTTTGCAATCCTATTAATGATGACACAAAATCTTATTTACATATGAGAATTAGCATTTCTATTTGGCAGAGTTAACATTGATGAAGGACCATTCTATGGTAAAGGGGATAGAAGAACAACAATAAAAGCATTGTTCCTTTGCTTGTTTTTTACCATGTATTTGTAGAGACTTTGTCTCATGTGCATTTACTCCATATCCTTTCATTCTCCGATAGATTTTCAATTTTTGATAACTTTTTTATTACCAATCCATGGAGAATTTTACTGTGAAAGTTTTAATAAGTTTGTACACTTTATCATGTTTACAAGCATGAAATATGGTTTAAGCTATTTTGTAATAATCATAATATATATGCATTGAGATGTGAGAATGAAAAGTTGGGCAATTTGAATGCCCTATTACATTCCAAATTTACAAGAAAAGCAACCTTGACAATTTCATCAGTGTTAGGACAGAAATCGGTATCAATTGTAGTATGTAACAGATGATTTGATTGATCGAAACTGGCTGTCAGATACTTTATCTAATCTATATGTCTTGGGCAGAACACATGTTCCTGTCTAGTACGTCTGGTTCCTATCCTATTACAAACACATGTCATAAAAACACAGCAAAATGGATTGATTGTATTAGAATTACAGTAAGTGTACATTATTTGATTTCCTGGGGGCATCAGTCATGATTTGACAGTAAAAAAAATTTTTTACAGTCTCTGCTATATGTGGCCTTGTAAAACATTTTGAACATGTTGAATTTCTAATCTGAAATTGATGCCCTCTGGTATTTAAATAATGTACTGATATTGCTGAAATATATAAACTTAAACACTCTCCTTACTGGTGACAACTTATTGGGTCATTCCAAATTTGCCTGGTTTTAAGGTGTGGGTCATTAAAGAGTATTTCAAATTTGAAAGAGAGGACAGAATTTTTATTTTGCTGGACGATATAGAAAATGATCACGAAGTAGGGAGACCCATATGCTGAAGGAGGTCCTGCAAATTGAAAAAAAAATGAAGCTTCTTAAAGTGGAAAATTTAGAAAACAAGGAATTTTGACCATGTTGACACTACCAGTTTTCTGTATATTTCTTTACCAAATGTGTTTGTCGACCAGCTACAGTCATAGGTTGATAATGAGGCAGGAAGAAATGTTCTAGCTAAAATGCTAAAAAATACATATTTGACATTGCTTTGGATTATCTACATGATCTAGGTTGACTTTGTGTTAAAAACAAAACATGAAAAAATACTAATTTTTGGTAAGGATGGGTGTTTGCCCTCAGCCCTCTCCCTCAACCCCACCATAATTTGCCTCCCATGCTGTTCTTCCATACATTATATAATGGTAGCATCAATTTTATCCAGCATCTCTTCATTTTCAACTAATTTGCATACATGTATGTTTGCAAAGAAATGAAAAATGTCAAAATGGCCAGATTTGCTCCAGTAGGGAAATGGTTAAACAATCAGATATTGTGAAGACTGTACATAGCACATGCTAGTAACTTGTTGTTTGTAAAATACAAGTCACCGTAACAAGTTGAATAACTGCAATTCAAAATGTTGATTTATTTTTGATAACACATTAGAAAAATTACAGGGTGATAAAAAATATGTATGTTATGTTTTTTTTTCAGTAAGACTCAATAATAGTACGTGTACATTTATAACTTTTGTATTTTTTCTCCTAAATGATTTTAGTTGGTTATAAAAACATCTTGCACAAATCTATAAATTTTTGTTATTCAAGTCCTTTCAATGATATTTCATGTTTAACAACAAATCATGATTCTGTTACTGTGTAATTTTTGGCTGAAATGTATTTAACCATCAATAGTAATGAATTGTCAATTTGTTTAGTTGATGTGTTAGGCCTTGTATTTTTAATTGTATATAATCATTGTTCAGAAAAACCAGGTAATGATATTTCCCAAGACAAAAACCTACTTGACTGATAGAAATAATAGATATTGATCTCTACCTATGTCATTGTATGTTGGCAGTCAGTATATACTGTTTAACACACATGTATGTGTTAGGTCTAAACTTTATAATTCACTTCATTGTGATACTTTACTCATAAAGGGATAGTGCGAGTTTAATTATTAAAAAATAGATTTCAGTTTTACTGCAGTAGTTTTGAGCTTAGTTGATTCAAGTGTTTATGTGTGGATGAAAGAGTAAAATTATATGTTGTATATCAATTTTTTGGTGTTTGTGTACAATTACAGCACTAATTTCTATTTCATTTTCAGCGAAATGAAATTGTAATTATCATACACAAAATACTTAGTTTTGAATTTTTAAACAGAGGACTGTTATCAGAGAAAAAAAAATAGAGGAATTGTGATACAAAATATGACATTTGAACTTTGAACTGTGACTTTATAAAATCTGATTTGTTAAAGAGAACAGTATTAAAGTGAAGTGAATGAAGAGGAGTACTTCATTTGTTACAGTATTGGACGAGTAATACATCATGTCAGCATATGGGAATGATTGTCATTTCTATTACAACACAACCTGTACTAAGGTAATTATAAATTTAACATCATAATAGGAATACCTTTTGTATGTCTTGTTCAATTTTGAAACTTCTGCGAACATTAATTGTACTGGGAAGTTGCATCTTGTACGAAAAACTATGACAAACCAAATACAAAATTGAATGTCATAATTCAAAAACATGATGTTGTGGTGAGAAACATTTTTATGCCCCGCCCACTAATGTGGAAGGGGCATATAGTGTTACCCTAGTCCGTCCTTCCATCCGTCTGTCCGTACGTCCGGTTAAGTTTTGCATTTAAGTCCATTTCTCGGAAACTGTAAGGTATAGAACAATGATTGTAGACCAGTAGGTAGATCTTGGATATTACTACATAGTTCACTAGGCAGTTAGACTCTTTGACCTATATTTCATGGTTGAGTGACTCTGGTTAAGTTTTGTGTTAAAGTCCAGTTCTCAACAACTGCATGTTATAGGACAGTTATGTTTCATCAAATTAATTGCCTTGATGAGTACTACTGAAATCATTGATAATTAGGTGGCTTTGACCTACATTTTATGTTTCAGTGACTTTGGTTAAATTTTGCGTTAAAGAGCATTTCTCAACAACTACACATTATAGGACAATGATGTTTCATCAAATTAATTGCCTTGATGAGTACTACATTTAGGTGTCTTTGACCTGCATTTTATGCTTCAGTGACTTTGGTTAAGTTTTGTGTTTAAATCTTTTTCTCAACTACTATGTATTGTAGCATCATGATATTTCACTGTAACATTCAGCTAAAAGAAATCTGCCCATTTCACCAACAACTGGGTGACAATGACCTACATTTTATGGTTGAATGACTTTGGTTAAATTTTGGATTTCATTAATTTAGTGACAGGAAACTAATTTTATGAATGATTGACTTTGGTTATTCTGTTGCAATAAATTAATTTGGGGGGGGGGGGGGNGGGTAATCGGTGTCTTACAGACACATTCTCTAGTTAAATTTCATTTTATCATGAAATCTTGGTATCACATGACAAGACTGACAGACCCTATACTGAAGGAAATTCTATCATTTTCACATGTAAATCTTAGCTCTGTGACCAGGCAAAACAGAGGAGACAAACCAGTTATGTACACACAACAATGGATTGAAAGAAAGCCATACAAAAGCTTAATTCAAGTGCAGTAGCTATATATATATATATAGAAGCAGGTTAAAATTCATATTGACCTGTGCAAAAACAAAGATCTTTTATTCACAGCTTTTTCAATAAATACACAGCATTAAGAAGCAATACAAGTTATATAGATATATGTTTTTCAAGACACCATTAATAATCAACAAAATGTAAGTAATTATAATTGTTGAACAGACAGGCAACTGCCAACATTTTATATTCTTGTGATATCATGATCATTAATCATTTAAAGATGACCCCAATCTGTTGCCAGTCAACACAGATAAAAAATGTAATTTTGCAACAGATACTATGGATGTACTTTTATTCGTGGACATCAATTTTCGTGGTTTTCATAAATATCACTATTTCGTGGGTACTTAAATTCGTGGTTTCGAACTCTATACCTTCAAACTCTATGGACAAAATACATTTCGCTGGGAATTTAATTTCGTGGTTTTAGCAAACCACGAAATCCACGAAAATTTGAACCCCACGAAAAATTGTACTTTCACAGTACTCTTAATAGAAAGGCTATGGAAATAAAGATGCAGTGTTTACATTTATCCAGTAGTACAAGTACAAACAATGTATAAATCAAAATGTCATTATTTCAGGGGGAAAACTGTGCATTTAGACATTGTGAAGCAGCTAAGACTTGTACAGTAACATGTTCATTCTGGCAACAAGGAATCTGCTTTAAAGCTAACTGTCCATACAGACATGTGGAATTACCACCTGAACCTGTACAGGTAAGTTTCAATCCTAACTGTCCATACAGACATGTGTAATTACCACCTGAACTGAACAGGTAAGTTTCAATCCTAACTGTCCATACAGACGTGTAGTTACCACATGAACCTGTACAGGTAAGTTTCAGTCCTAACTGTCCATACAGACATGTGTAATTACCACCTGAACTGAACAGGTAAGTTTCAATCCTAACTGTCCATACAGACATGTAGTTACCACATGAACCTGTACAGGTAAGTTTCAATCCTAGCTGTCTATACAGACATGTGTAATTACCACCTGAACCTGTACAGGTAAGTTTCAATCCTAAACTGTACATGCTGACATGTGTAGTTACCACATTAACCTGTATAGGTAAGTTTCAATCCTAACTGTCCATACAGACATGTGTAGTTACCACATGAACCTGTACAGGTAAGTTGCAATCCTAACTGTCCATACAGACATGTGGAGTTAACCACCTGAACCTGTATAGGTAAGATTCAATCCTAACTGTCCATACAGACATGTGGAGTTACCACATGAACCTGTACAGGAAAGTTTCAATCCTAACTGTCCATACAGACATATGAAGTTCAGTTACCACATGAACCTGTACAGGTAAGTTTCAATCCTAACTGTCCATACAGACTTGTGTCGTAACCACATGAACCTGTACAGTAAAGTTCATTCCTTAGTGTCCATACAGATATGAAGACTTACCACACGAACCTTTACATTCAGTTTCAATCAGACATGGGGAGTTACTGCCTGAATCTGTAAAAGTAAGTTTTAATCAAAATTATGACATGTGAAGTAACAATCTCTTGATCTTTATTGGCATTGCTTATACATATATGTGCATCTACCGCCTAAACCTGTACAATTGTGTCTAAAAGTAACCACCTGAAGCTGTTAACGGGTGTTGTCTCAGCTTGTCTGTACAGATTTCTGACATGTAGTGATGTACAGGTATACATCAAGCTTAACTGTCTGTACAAAATAAATGTGGAGTAACCACATGTGATTTGAACCTGTGAAGTGATATCTTCCTTGTTTAAGGCTAATAAGTGATGCTTTCCAAATTAGATATTCAAAAAAAGGTTTTGTTCCATGTCCATTGATTTATAATCACCCAGGGTAACTTTCTACACTCACTTTAATACAGCAAGCTGTTTTTATGTTAACAGAGAATTAGACAAGCTATACCATGTTACTGGGAAAATCAGCCGATAGGATGTAGCAGAGTGAATTGTCAGTTTCAACATTTTAAATCAAGACCAGCTATACAAGGAGGAACTCCTATACAGAACCAACCACCTGTTTCTGGTAAGGCATTATAGTTTAATTCAAAGTCAATTCATGTTCAAACAATGCAAACACACACTTTATAAAGCTTTTTACATTGACTATGCTATAACACATTCTGAAAGCATTCAAACACATATAAAATTAAGAACACAAATTATGATAAAAATATTCAAGTAACATACAATGTATATATATTTGTATAAACACAAGAGCATGAAAAATTTGGCAATTATAATTTCATTACTTCAACTATAGTACTATCTGCACTTGTAGTGTCAAAACTGGATAAAGAGAAGAACATGTGGACTGATATCCCAACTTAATGTTGTTAAATGCTCATTTTATGTCTTATGAAATAGGATCATTTGGTATTTCAGATGGACAACTGCCAGATATGACTATACCTCCACCATTGTTTGGACAAGGTCCACCAGTTTCACAGACAGTAGTACCTATACCAGGTGCCCCTATCATACAGCCTGTTGTTGTACAGTTTTCAGGTAAGAACAAATTCAAAATGCAAACAAATTTTATCTTGATTCATGGTCACTGGTTATTAAACATCCTAATATGATGTAAAAAACTCCATGAGAAAAAAGGGTCCAAATAGCTATGATTGCACATTGGGAATTTTATTCTAGAGGACATTAAAATATCAGGTATACCTGTATAAAACATAGGTAATCAAGGATTACAAAGTTTGCCTCGTTATGGCACATTGTCAGAGATGCATGCTTATGCAAGTTTACATGATCCTGACATGTACAGTGACTGAGATCAGAACTCTTAAGTAAATTTGGATGTAAGTCAATCAAGCAGAAAATATAGGTCAAAGTGACCTAATTTTGCCTGGATCCTGACCTTCCGTCAGAGATGCATGCATATGCAAGGTTACATGATCCTGATATGTATAAAGCCTGACATCAGAATGCGGACCTAAACTTCAATGAAAGATATTCAAGCAGAAAATATAGGTCAAAATGACTTAATTTTGCCAGAATGCTGACCTACCATTAGAAATGCATGCATATGCAAGGTTACATGATCCTAACATGTATATTGACCGAGATCTGAACTCGAACATACACTTGAATGTGAGTTATTCAAGCGTAAAATATAGGTCAAAGTGACCTAATTTTGCCTGGATGGTGACCTACCATCAGAGATGCATGCATATGCAAGGTTACATGATCCTAACATGCATAGTGACTGAGTTCTGAACTCGGACGTAAACTTGAATGTAAGTCGTTCAAGCTGGAAATGTAGGTCAAAGTGACCTAATTTTGCCTGGATGCTGACCTACCATCAGAGATGCATGTATATGCAAGGTTACATGATCCTACCATGCATAGTGACAGAGATCTGAACTCGGCCTTATACTTGAATGTAAATCGTTCAAGCAGAAAATATAGGTCAAAGTGACCTAATTTTGCCTGTATGCTGACCTACCTTCAGAGATGCATGCATATGCAAGGTTACATGATCCTACCATGCATAGTGACTGAGATCTGAACTCGGACGTAAACTTGAATGTAAGTCGTTCAAGTGGAAAATATAGGTCAAAGTGACCTAATTTTGCCTGGATGTTGACCTACAATCAGAGATGCATGCATATGCAAGGTAACATGATCCTACCATGCATAGTGACTGAGTTCTGAACTCGGACGTAAACTTGAATGTAAGTCGTTCAAGCAGAAAATATAGGTCAAAGTGACCTAATTAGGGCCCTGCATCAAGATGCGGGTGCCCTATAGTTTTCACTTTGTCTGTCTGTCTGTCTGTTTGTCCATCTGTCCGTCAACAATTTTTTCCGTCACAGATTTCTTGGCTTGTATATGTGGGAATGATTTGAAATTTGGTCTGAAGCTTGGAGATGGTGAGTTGTATTGTGTAAGCAATTTTCAAGTTTGTCGGACATCCACTTCCTGTTGACCGATACTTTGATTTTTTACTAAAACCTAATTTTCCGTCAAAGATTTCTTGGCTTCTACTGAAGGGAATGATTTGAAATTTGGTCTGCAGCTTGGAAATGATGAGTTGTATTGTGTAAGCAATTTTCAANAATTTTCCGTCAAAGATTTCTTGGCTTCTACTGAAGGGAATGATTTGAAATTTGGTCTGAAGCTTAGAAATGATAAGTTATATTGTGTAAGCAATTTTCAAGTTTGTCGGACGCCCACTTCCTGTTTGCCGATAGTCTGAATTTTTAGGAAAAAACAAATTTTCGTCACCCATTTCTTGGTTTCAACTGGAGGGAATGATTTGAAATTTGGTCTAAAGCTTGGAAATGATAAGTTGTATTGTGTAAGCAATTTTCAAGTTTGTGGGACGCCTACTTCCTGTTTGCTGATACTTTGATTTTTTACTATAAACCAAATTTTCTGTCAAAGATTTCTTGGCTTCTACTGAAGGCAGTGATTTGAAATTGTGTCTGAAGCTTAGAAATGATAAGTTGTATTGTATAAGCAATTTTCAAGTTTGTCGGACGCCCACTTCCTGTTTGCCGATAGTCTGAATTTTTAGGGAAAAACAAATTTTCATCACCGATTTCTTGGCTTCAACTGGAGGGAATGATTTGAAATTTGGTCTAAAGCTTGGAAATGATAAGTTGTATTGTGTAAGCAATTTTCAATTTTGTCAGACATCCACTTCCTGTTTGCTGAGATTTTGAATATTTACTAAAAACTAAATTTCCGTCACAGATTTCTTGGCTGCTACTGGAGGGAATGATTTGAAATTTGGTTTGAAGCTTTGAAATGATGAGTTGTGTTATGAAAAATGTTTTCAAATTTGTTGAACGATGAACATCCACTTCCTGTTTGCAAAACTTTGACTTTTTACTATAAACATGATGAATGATTATCAGCTTGAATGATTTGATATTAATTCTGAAGCTGAGAAATGACATGTTTTGGTAAAACTTCAAGAAATCACTGTATCCAGCTAATTACTGTATCAACACAATTATGTGTCAAACAGAATGTGAATCCACACTTACCTCAATTTTACTTTTGCCCGTAGTTTCAGAATCAAAATTGCGGGGCCCTTCCGACAACGCCAGTTTCGACATGCTCTAGGTTTGCCTGGATGCTGACCTACCATCAGAGATGCATGCATATGCAAGGTTACATGATCCTTTCATGCATAGTGACTGAGATCTGAAAGTGACCTAATTTTGCCTGGATGCTGGCCTACCATCAGAGATGCATGTATATGCAAGGTAACATGATCCTACCATGCATAGTGACCGAGATCTGAACTCGGCCTAATACTTGAATGTAAATCGTTCAAGCAGAAGATATAGGTCAAAGTGACCTAATTTTGCCTGTATGCTGTACCTTCAGAGATGCATGCATATGCAAGGTTACATGATCCTACCATGCATAGTGACTGAGATCTGAATTCGGACGTAAACTTGAATATAAGTCGTTCGAGCGGAAAATATTGGTAAATAGTGACCTAATTTTGCCTGGATGTTGACCTACCATCAGAGATGCATGCATATGCAAGGTTACATGATCCTACCATGCATAGTGACTGAGATCTGAATTCGGACGTAAACTTGAATGTAAGTCGTTCAAGCGGAAAATATATTTCAAACAGTATTTCAAACTGACCTAATTTTGCCTGGATGCTGACCTACCATAAGAGATGCATGCATATGCAAGGTTACATGGTCCTACCATGCATAGTGACTGAGATCTGAACT
>MJUU01069980.1:27128-38193 GCA_002080025.1 Modiolus philippinarum
CATCTCCACGTAGAAGTAGATCCCCAAGAAGACGATCCCCTTATTTTAGAGACAGAAGTGCAAGCAGGTCTCCTAGAAGATGGTCTCCTAGACGTAGAAGTCCGTCTCCAAGACGGAGAAGTCCTCCAAGAAACCAGATAACCAGACCACAAGATAGGTATCTTACAAGTCGCAGACCGGTACATGAAAGACTTAATAGAGACAGAGATTATTCATCAGCATCATCAAGCAGAGAACGTCAACCTGTATCTGTTCAGTCAAAGAAAATCAGTCTCAGTAAAATCAAGGACAAAACAGGTAGGTTTCAAAGGGATGTAACAGTTTAAACCTAATAAGATACTGCCTTCAAAACATAGTTTGTGGTTTGTATATCATCATAAAGATAAAAGGAGAAATTTGATTTAGGGTTCAGGGTAGCAAGTTGGTTTGGAATTATGTCCCTCAAAGCTTTGTTATTTTGCAAATATTTGGGTTTCCTATTAACAGATAATATTATCTATAAGCTTTATACATAATCTGATGACAAAAAAAACTTGTACCAGGATTGATATTTATATGGAATTTGTTCCAAAAGTTATGCCCTTGTACAGTAGTCCCCCTTTTGAGAGACCACCCTATTTGCAACATAAAATTGGCCTTACAAAAGGGGTGGTCTCTCAAAAGGAATAGGTCCAAAAATCTAAAGGCTGAATATAAGTATTTCATATAAAACATTTCATATTCTATTTCACTTAATGTATGTATGAAAGCATTCAACATGTCTTCTTATTTATCACATGCACATTTGACACATTATATTTATATTTATTTACATCTAACACAAATTTAAAACACATGTGCATCATTAAAATACATGCATTAACCAGAAACCTATTAAAGTATTATGCATGGCCCTGAAATTTCATTCTCAACAACTTGTCTTTATCAAATATTTAAGTGAGAGTTAATTAGTTCTCCTTTAAAGAATAAAATTTCTAATAATTACAGGTAATTATGTATCAAATCAATATATTTCTCTTTAACATACATGTAGGGCTTCTCACCTGCTAATTAAGTCAATTTAATTGATGGTTTAATTATTCCAGTAAGTTATTACAAAATGGCATTTAATTTTCATCAGTGTTTACAAAACAAAACATGGTCTTTATAGAGGGGTAATGTTCATATTTTTGACACAGAAAGGGTGGTCTCTGGTTGGGTTTTAGGGGTGGTCTTCCAATAGGGGTCAATTTGTTCACAAAAGAGTTAATGCAAGAGAAATGTGGCCTCTAGAAAGGGGTGGTCTCTCAAATGAGTGGTCTTTCAATAGGGGGACTACTGTACTTTTAATTTTGCAAATCTTATATTTTCACACCAATTGTTGAAAAAATCAGATATAAAAAGCCTTATGTATTGTACAAACAAACAAAAATAAGTGCATAATATCTGTCAGAATATTGAACAGATGTAGCTGTATATTACAAGCAGTTTGTGTTATCTTTATGGTAAGTGTAAGCACATTGGCAGTGGATCCAGTAAGGCAATTATAAATATATTGTTATCAATTAATTACTCATATTTTCCTCCATATTTCTTTAATTGTACCTCAGTCTATGTCCTTTTAAATGCTTTAATGTCTAATTCATCTACATGTTTAATTTATCTTTCCAGATTCTGATGATGACAAAATAAAAGTAAAATCTTTGGAGGAAATACAGCGTGCCAAGGCTCTGCTATCTATGGGTTTAATTGAACTTCAAAGTGGCAAAATTGTCAAAATAGGTAAGCTTTTGACCAGAAGTTAGCATTAGATGGTGTCAATTTGTTAATGGAAACTTGATGAAGTGTTATTGTATTTGAATTAACAGGGTTGGATAAATTTAAATTTATAAGAGGAAGGTATGATAAAAGACCTTATTTGCTCCTGGTTGTCACTACTATAGGAAATAACAAAAAGCAAATGGTTTTAAATAGCTGAATATCACACTGTTTAACCAACATCAGTTTTTGCATATCTGTAAACTCTCCCACATTAAAAAATAGACCCACAAACCCACCAAATATCCCACTTAAAGAGGTTACTTTTCAAGGGAGGCCAAAATCTCCCAAATTAAAGTTTTCCACACTCTCTCACTTGTGAAGAAAAAAATAATGATTTTAAGTGATAATTGGTAATATGAACTAAAGTTTTTGTTTTACTGTTTTCTTCATACTGAAAACATATATAATATGACCTAGGTAGCTGTCACATACGTGGTTATAGTTAATTTAGGCCAAAAAAAAAATATGTGTGTTTTATACTGTAGTCTGCTGAAAAAAATTAGGGTCGGTAGGTCGGGAATCTTTTTTTTTTTTTTTTTCAGACACCGTCAACCAAATCCATTTTTCCGGTCATTCCCAAGTCTGTTCCGAAATTAATCCTACAAACCGGAAGTCCTGCCATTTGCATTGTGTTTTGGAAGAAACTTGGCATATTTCTTGATTTTTATCCATTTGAATGGCTTTTTAACCAAATAAAAAGTTTAAATGTCTATTTTATTAACTTTCCATACCAGCGGAAGCATGTTACCAGATAAAGTTATCAATTTACAGAGGCCTGTATCAAAATAGGGTCGGTTGATAACAACTTTTTTTTTATGAGAATCAATAAAAAGTTATAGGGTCGGCATCTAAAAAACAGGGTCGGTCGGACTACCGTAAACACACATATTTTTTTTTTGGCCTTATCCTATAATGGTATCAACTAATTTTACTTTTATTTCCAAATGTTAAAATTTAACACAATGACAATTACAAAATTTTCCTTTTGAATTTGCATCATTGCATAAAATCTGCCACAAAGAAATATAGTTACTAGGAATATATCGGCAAACGAATACTGAAGCAAGAACGAGAAAAGGGGAAATTCTAAAATCATAACTCCAAAATCATGGCAATTCACAGCAACACGAATTGAGACAGTATGACAAAGACATAACAAACAAACAAAAATGAACAAAAGCGCCACAAAACTAAAGCACTAGCAGTGTGAACCCCTATAAAAACTGAAGTCTTCCACAGAGACCATTTAGTAGTTCAGCATCTGTTATGTTTAACCATTTATGACATACTTTTTGTATGTACATGTTTATACATGTACTGGTAGATATTAATATTCATCTACATTAATCATGGAATGGATTCTTGAGAATGAAAAAGTAGCTGTATCTTAATATCCATTCTCTCATATTGTAGGAGAGGTTAACAAATTCAAAGAGGAGGACACTGTAAAGAAATTGGAGGATGAACCTAAAAGGAAAAAGAAAATTGTCAAAAAGCCCTCTGTCAAAGTGAAAAAGGTGGTAGAAAAACCAAAACCTAAACTTAAACCTAAACCAAAGGTTAAAAAAGTAGTGAAAAAGGTAGAGAAGAAAGAAGAAGTGGAAAGTGAAGAAGAAAATGTGAATGAAGACGTAGTGGAAAAGGAGGAAGATAATTTAGATGATGGAGATGATTTAGGAGAAGAACCAGAAATCGATATTGGAGAAGTTACGGGAGAATTTGAAGGTAAAATAAGAAGTGATATACTAATTCTGTATGTTTGTTTTCAGGATAAGGGTAAAAGGTGATTAAGTAAATGTACATGAGACTAAATCTCGGGGAAAATTCAAAGTTCAAAGTACAAAATTTTATTGGTAAAAAAAATACACTAGTTGAATTACAGCCATAACAAAACCATACAACACACAGAAAAAAACCACTATGAAATACAATTTATTGGCCGGGTTGCACGGAGTGCAAATCCGGGTTATAGTATGGTGAATGTTGGGCGGGCGGGCAGAAAAATATTATACATCAAAGGGATAAGAAATAATCAGCCAATAACGAGTTGAAGTGAGACTGGTGAAAACCATAGTTGGTTACCTTGTGGAAGAAGAGAGGGAGGGACTGATTTTTTTTTTTATGAAACAAGTGCCTGTGCAAATTGGATACCCAACGTACAATAGTACTTTCGCAGTATAAGCTTCCCTTTGTCATGTCTAGCCAAAACATAGTATTTGAATACATTTAGATCTTTTTTGTAATCTTCAAATCATTTGTATTTACTTGTAATCTAATATCTGTAATTCTAATCATTGAAGAACCAGAGTCAGAAGAGAAAGAAGAGTCAGCTGAAGAAGAAGAAGGAGAGGAAGGAGAAGATGGAGAAGGAGAAGTAGAAGGAGAAGAGGAAGAAGAACAGGAGACAGAGGAACAAAGCAGTAGCAGTGAATCAGAACCAGAAATACAGTACACAGAAGACATCAGGAGAGCTGTCAGGAAGGGTAAATTGTTTTTTGTATATATTAAGTTTTAGTGGAAATGAAAAATATCTACCTAGTTAAGCCTTATCTAGTCATCTAGAGGGCTTTTCATGAATGATGTGGTTCCTTTTAATATGAAATTTTGATAGATTTCAAAGAAAGAGAAAATTAACTTGGCTGATAACTTGTGTATAGTTGGACAAAGTACTCAGCCAATATTCAATTTTTGAGATGACTGGATTCACCGGATCTGATTCTAAAACTACAGTATTTGACAACATAATGTCACCTTTTGTTAGACCTCTGTTGTTTACACTGATAATGCCAACCTATTGTATTTCATACTAGAATCTTTCTTCCTTGTTTTCATATGTTGTGTTAAGTCGTATTGAAGACTGTGGCCATCAAAACATGCAGACAGTCAAATTCATTCCATAGTTGTAATCTTTTTGACATTTCACAAGACACTTTTACGGTCATGTGGGGTTTGAAAATATTTTGAATCGTTAAAATTGTATTGCTTTTCTTTTATTTGTGACACATTTTGTAGGCAAATAACATTATTTTGGTCAATGTGGCTTATGCTGGGCTTACCGAGGATGCCTAACAAACAATCACGTGACAATTCCATTTTCACCTTCACATTAAAAACCAAACAAACTTGAAACACCAGTATACCAGTAAGATTGTATGGTGGTGAAAATAGCAGCTCTGAACAACTAGGATTGCATCATGTTACTACGATACTTAATCGCTTGCACTTGGCCAAATTCTTTAAATATGTAGAAGTTAGACTGTTAAAGGATAGTATCATTTAATTGCAGAGGATGTAAATTCAAAAATTGGATCAGACCTAAAAAGAAAGAGACAGGTGATTGTTGATGATGTAGGGAAAAAGACTACAGGTAATAATTTCTATATATATATCTGAATTATCATTATTTGTATTTCATTGACGTTTGTGTAAGGCTTTCTTTATAGAAGAATTTTTTCAATTCAAACATTTTTTTGGGTTAAAAATTTGAGAATTATACTGGTATCACAAAAGACTTTTTTCGGCTTAAAGGGTTTTTGCAATGGAGATAAAAATATTGGCTCTTAGGCCAACAAATAAGCTCTTGATAACTTTTTTCCTGCTATTTAGCATTTTACTTTTAAGCATCTGACCCTGGTATTAATTTAGAAATAAAGAAAACAATAAAATTGCAATTTATAGCTCTGCAGGTTGCCATGTCTTTAATGAGTGCACATAACATATACAGTCGAACTTCAATGGGTCGAACACCCAAGGGACCGATGAAAACAGTTCAAGGAAAAGGGGTGTTCGAGTTATCAAGGTCAAAATTTGCTTAAATTTGAACCAAGGGACCACAAAAAGGGGTCAAGGCATTCATGGTGTTCGAGTTATTGCAGTACGAGCCATCGAAGTTCTGCTATATTGTGTATTAGGATGAGAAAATTCAATACACATGTTACATGTCTGCTAAAGAGCTGATAATGAACAAAGGGCAAACACTAACTCCATATTGGCTAGGGACAGATTTCTATGAGAAGATATAAAGAAATATTTTAATTAAAGATATTGCAAATTCCCAAGATGCCTTGCTACCTAGTTGATAATGAATATATTTACATGTACATACAGTGTATAGTGTCAATTATTTGTCATTGAATATTTTAGCGGAAATAAAAGTCAGTGTACAGAGCAGGTTAGGTCGTAAACTTAAGTCCACAGAGGTGAAAGCAGTGCCAAAGACAAATAGTAGTGTTAAATCAAGACTAAGTTTGAAAAATGACAAATCAAGTGAAAAAAATAGCAGTTCTAATACAGGAACAAGTAAAATGTCAGGAGGAATAAAAAGTAGACTTGGTTTAGGTGCTATTACATCATCAGTGAAATCGGACTCAGTTAACTCTGAACCAAAGAAAATAGTGCTCAAAAGAACTCTAGAAACGGATAAAAAGGATGATAAAAAGCTAGAAGTGAAAAAGCGACGTTGGAATAAAAGTTCTGTAAAAAGTAGACTTGGTGATAGCGATAGTAGCACAAATATCTCGAGTAGTGATTTAAAGAAAATCATAATTGTACAAAATATTGATGATGACAATTCTAAAAGTGGCCTGGAATCAGAGAAGGAGCTGAAGAAGGAAAAAACTACCTCGCAACAAAATCAAAGTCAAGTTAAAAGTACATTATCTCGTATTAATAAAATCATTGAGGAAAAGAAAGAGATGAAAAAACAGGAGGGATCCGATTCAGAAGCCCAGATAAAAGTAAGAAAAACATTAAATGTTTGGAGTACCAGAGTAGCAGGTACCATCGCATCTACCAAACCAACGAAAAAAGAATCAGACATAGGTATGAATAAACAAATACAAATTTTTTTTTTCGTTTTGGATGCAATGATGGGCCTGTAAGTTTCATCAAATTTTGAAATTTCAGGGTAGTACATGGATAGATTGATTAGTTAGAGTTAAACATCCAGTGAGCAATAGTTCAGATATATCAGGACAAGAACAAGTTAATAATTCAAAAAATAATGCATAACAGGGCTCACCAAACTGGGCGATTAGGGCGATAAAGTCACCCTGTTGTGCTCCAAGTCCCCCAAGAGTTGCTCCCAAAAGCGATTATAAGTCGCCCTGTCACATTAGGAAAGTTGCCGATGAATCCCCTCTATTTCCGGTAACAGGAAGTAAATTGATAGATTTCTTATTTTAATTCCCGTGTTCTTCAAACTCAAACTTTATTTATATCATCTCATGGTTCTAAAATCAAGGCTAGTTGACTTTGTAATATTCATTTATCACAAAAATTCATTGAAAATTGCCCTAAATAGATATGTAAACAGAAAGTGACTTGAAATCTGTAATCTGTATATCTCTCCAATATGTTGGAGAACCATTCATAAAAGAATGTAGTATATTAACAACTGTCATATTGAGCAACTGAGTGATAAACTAATGATAAATGAAAGGAAAACTATGCATAATTTTCCTTTTATAAATTTGACCTAAATGTAGGATCACCTCCATCATAAGCTTTTATGGGAAAAGGAACATAAATCTGATACAACTTCAATAAGTTTTTATTAAATCTACATTGTAGATCATGAGATAACAATACTATTTGAATGAATAGAACTGATTCATTGCCATTGTTGAATATTTAATATTTACCTGAAAAAAACTCAAAATCAGTAGGAAACAAATACAAAATCCTTAAATTCAATTGCGAGTATGCGTACACAAGTCTCCCTGTCATGACCTGAAGTCTTCCTATCTGTACCCTGAGGGAGACTTCAAGTCTCCCTGTTATTTTGAATTGTGGTGAGCCCTGGCATAAAAGACAACAGATATAAAGTTGGAAGGGACAGTCGGGGGCAATGAGTTTTGATTGCCTCTGGAAAAGGGGAGATATGGGTAGGGGCGGGATATTTAGCCTACTATACAACACACAGTGTGTCTGCTCTTCTTAGAGAAATATAGGAAGGGTCTAAAAACTGTATGGATTGTGGTGTTTCTCCACACAGTTTGGCTACAATAGTTCATGGTCAGCATGGTCAGGCTTTCCATATTATAATGTACAGCGCATAGACAGGACATTCCCCTATCCACCAACTAGGGGTCCATCTGTTGTTTCATTAGAAACAACTGAACTCAATAAAATACAACTTGGGAGAACAGCTGAAATTTTTTATCTGTATATACATAAACATTCTTGTGTTTTTTTTTTCAAATATAAAAGAGGGATTATTTGACACATCTTAGAAAAAAGTACAGATAAGGAGTGCAGTTAAAAAAAAATGCTTTAAAAATAACTACCAAATTTGATTTTGAAAATTATAGTGAGCAATATACATTGTAAATATTTTACTAAATTGTACATGTAATAAGTGTGAAATATACAAATGTCCATTTGCAGATCTGTATGATTCCTCCAGCAATGATTCCTTACTTGATGAACCTGTTTTACCAACAAAACGACCAAAGCCAATTAGAAAAGATCCCAAACAAGAACGAGCATTATATGTACCTCCAGGCCGAAAACGTACAGGTAGGTATTATCAGAAAATGATTTATTCATAGCCTCCTTTAAAAAAAAGAAATTTTTCAGTAGTTTCAGTATATGTAGTGTTACAAGCATATTGCCATTTAATTTGAGTGAAAAACCATAAACTGTTTTTGAAATGGCCAAGTTGTAATACTTGAAGGGTGTGTAATACCATTGCAGTCTCTTTTAGGAAAAGAACCAGTGAATCAAAACTTATGCTCATCATTGAATATTGAAATAAGGTAGGGGGATAAACAATATTGATTGTCACCCCAAATAAACAAAAGAGCAAAGGACAGATATTGATATCTGTTAACTGCAAAAAGTGATTTTTTAATTCTTTTAGGGTACATAAGTCAGACCTTTTATTTTTAATGTTCACTGTGTTTTGATTTTAATCAATTCCATATTGCGTAACCCAACTCATTTCCAGTCAGTCTTAGTATTTTGCATAACCTACTTATGATATTGTTTGCACATAAAAATATATATGTTAGAGATACACATCATATAATTTGATGATTGTGAAAAACTTTTAAAAGTTGGTATCAATAGTAATAATAAAATTGATTTTCATAGACATTCAAGGGGATCATTTTTACTAATGGTGAAATTTCTTTTGACTGATCGGTGAAATAATAAGTCATTATAAGATTCATAACAAGGAAGAAATTATCTACTTGAGTTATGTTATTTCAAAATATGATAAAATGCCTTTGTTATATTTGAAAATACATAACTTGGTGATATGCAGTTTTAGTTGTTAAACCTATTTCACTTTTGATTTTAATCCATGTTTCAAGACAATTCAGTGTTTGACTGTTATTTTGAAGTTGATTTGTTTGTGATGTGGCTGTTTTGTTCCAATTTCACATTTCTTGGCAACACTGATCAAGGCCAATGAGAACTGAAAATAAAAAAATGGCACTATCAGAATATAATAACATGCCACATGATTGACCAATAAAACATCAGGAACATTCATATCACTAATACAAATCTAACTCCAGTATCAAAATCTCATCATGAATCACAAATATCTATTTTTGCAAAAATGAGATAAGCTAATAAGAGAAAGCACTGTATGTATCATATATGGAAACAATAGCTTGCTACACAAACTGTCAGACTCATCAAATCATACTCAATTTTAATTTGTTTATACACAATAAATTCATATTCAACACTTTTAATTTCAGAGTCGTAAACCTTATTAACTATTTTGAGAGATATCTGTAAAATTATTTATAACATTTTTTTATTAAGTGACTTCTTATGATGATCAAGATGTCCACCTCTCACCTCTGAAGAAATCTCAAACGAAAGAGAAAGTTGTAAAAGAGGTATTTATCAATGCATGTCTTAATATTTTCTGTATCATCTCTCTTTTACATATATTTTAAATAATAAGCATGAAAATTATCTCTTGCAGTACTCTTAAGTCCATAACACACTTTCCATACCCCAAAGTGATTATTTATTAACAAACTTGTTCTCGTCTTGATATAGCTGAAATATTGCTCAGTAGACGTTCTACAATATTCAATTAATCAATCCATAGTGGAGTTTGAAAGATATTAAGAGTAAATAATACTTTCAGGGAGTTGGAGTCTCATTTAAAATTAGGTTTCAAAGACATTTCAACTAATCATGATTGAAAAAGGAATTGTGTTGATTTTTCATTGCTATATAATTGGTCGGTTTATGCTTTAAACCATAAAGTAAAAATTTTATAATTTCTTTTTGAAAGTGTATAGATGAGGTATATAAAAAGAAAAATAATATATCCTTGTGCAAAAGCATTTAACCTTTTTGTGAATGAATTAAACCTGAGGATTATTTAAAACTTATGAACAAATATCAAAATTTGTGTATTTCAGAATTGTTATAATTCTTGGTAATGTCATGTGTTAATATAAATGATATTTGGACATCATATTTAAATTACTTTCCTCTGACATTAATACAGTATAAAACAATTGGTCAACCTTGCTCATGACAGAAAATATTTTTTAAAAGATAAACAACACAGGCATTACCTTTGTTATTGAAACAATTTGTGAGTTTTACTTATTATTGAGTATAGTCTAGGTGCTATTATTGCATTTGGAGTCATTGACAACAATTATCAGTGTCAGATTATAAATAAATCTTATCATTTGAAAAATGTCCATAGGGAATGTATTGTATAAAATGGTTGTTGAAATAACCATTTATTGATGTTTCAGCCTCTGGCCTTTGTCAGTTCCTTCAAACCTACACAGTTTTACATGGTATAGAGCAAAGGAAAAGACCACTATGTAGAATTGTGTGGATTTGAAGGAACTGATGAATGCCAGTGGCCAAAACGTCAATAAATGGTTATTTCAACAACTGTTTAATAAATCTTATGTTTTTATAGGTTAAAGAACCAGAAACAATAAAAACATATTCCCAAATTATGGAAGAAAAGAGGAAAAAACTTGAAAAACAGAGGGAAAAGAAGGCAAAGGCAGAAGAAAAATCCAAGAAAAAGAAAATTTCTCGTATTGAAGTCAGTGACAAAGAAAATGGTAATAAATATAGGATGTTATTTGTAGTTTACAAATGATAAAATCAGTTCAAATGGTATACATACATGTACATGAAGCTACAGATGTATATGGCTGGGACAGGAATCTCACTGGTGAATTTTTTTCCTCCACATTGAAAATTTAAACTCCAATGATCCTGGTATAGTAAAGTTTGGGTGAAATGATGATCAGTCAAA
>MJUU01069980.1:47591-72397 GCA_002080025.1 Modiolus philippinarum
TTATTGTCTGGTGACTTATGCCCATCTTCAGTGTTTTTAGATATGTTACATTGGTTATTGTCTGGTGACTTATGTCCATCTTAAGTGTTTGTAGATATACAACCCTGATTATTGTCTGGTGACTTATGCCCATCTTCAGTGTTTGTAGATATATTACATTGGTTATTGTCTGGTGACTTATGTCCATCTTAAGTGTTTGTAGATATACAACCCTGGTTATTGTCTGGTGACTTATGCCCATCTTCAGTGTTTGTAGATATACAACCCTGGTTATTGTCTGGTGACTTATGCCCATCTTCAGTGTTTGTAGATATATAACCTTGGTTATTGTCTGGTGACTTATGTCCATCTTCAGTGTTTGTAGATATATAACGTTGGTTGTCTGGCGACTTATGGCCATCTTCAGTGTTTTTAGATATATTACATTGGTTATTGTCTGGTGACTTATGCCCATCTTCAGTGTTTGTAGATATATAACCTTGGTTATTGTCTGGTGACTTTTGTCCATCTTCAGTGTTTGTAGATATATAACCTTGGTTATTGTCTGGTGACTTATGTCCATCTTCAGTGTTTGTAGATATACAACCCTGGTTATTGTCTGGTGACTTATGCCCATCTTCAGTGTTTGTAGATATACAACCCTGGTTATCTGGCGACTTATGGCCATCTTCAGTGTTTTTAGATATATTACATTGGTTATTGTCTGGTGACTTATGGCCATCTTCAGTGTTTGTAGATATATTACCTTGGTTATTGTCTGGTGACTTATGGCCATCTTCAGTGTTTGTAGATATATTACCTTGGTTATTTTCTGGTGACTTATGTCCATCTTCAGTGTTTGTAGATACATGTATATTACCTTGGTTATTGTCTGGTGACTTATGTTTATCTTCAGTGTTTGTAGATATATTACCTTGGTTATTGTCTGGTGACTTATGTCCATCTTCAGTGTTTGTAGATATATTACCTTGGTTATTGTCTGGTGACTTATGTCCATCTTCAGTGTTTATAGATATATTACCTTGGTTATTGTCTGGCGACTTATGGCCATCTTCAGTGTTTTTAGATATATTACACTGGTTATTGTCTGGTGACTTATGGCCATCTTCAGTGTTTGTAGATATATTACCTTGGTTATTGCCTGGTGACTTATGGCCATCTTCAGTGTTTGTAGATAGATTACCTTGGTTATTGTCTGTTGACTTATGTCCATCTTCAGTGTTTGTAGATATATTACCTTGATTATTGTCTGGTGACTTATGGCCATCTTCAGTGTTTTTAGATATATTACATTGGTTATTGTCTGGTGACTTATGGCCATCTTCAGTGTTTGTAGATATATAACCTTGGTTATTGTCTGGTGACTTATGGCCACCTTCAGTGTTTCGTAGATATATTACCTTGGTTATTGTCTGGTGACTTATGTCCATCTTCAGTATTTGTAGATATATTACCTTGGTTATTGTCTGGTGACTTATGTCCATCTTCAGTGTTTGTAGATATACATCCTTGGTTATTGTCTGATGACTTATGGCCATCTTCAGTGTTTGTAGATATACAACCCTGGTTATTGTCTTGTGACTTATGTCCATCTTCAGTGTTTGTAGATATATTACCTTGGTTATTGTCTGTTGACTTATGTCCATCTTCAGTGTTTGTAGATATATTACCTTGGTTATTGTGTGGTGACTTATGGCCCAATCAGTGTTTGTAGATATACAGCCTTGGTTATTGTCTGGTGACTTATGTCCATCTTCAGTGTTTGTAGATATATTACCTTGGTTATTGTCTGGTGACTTATGTCCATCTTCAGTATTTGTAGATATATTACCTTGGTTATTGTCTGGTGACTTATGTTCATCTTCGGTGTTTGTAGATATATTACTTTGGTTATTGTCTGGTGACTTATGTCCATCTTCAGTATTTGTAGATATATTACCTTGATTATTGTCTGGTGACTTATGTCCATGTTCGGTGTTTGTAGATATATTACCTTGGTTATTGTCTGATGACTTATGTCCATCTTCAGTGTTTGTAGATATATTACCTTGGTTATTGTCTGGTGACTTATGCCCATCTTCAGTGTTTGTAGATATATTACCTTGCTTTTTGTCTGATGACTTATGTCCATCTTCAGTGTTTGTAGATATATTACCTTGGTTTTTGTCTGATGACTTATGTCCATCTTCAGTGTTTGTAGATAAACAACATTGGTTATTGTCTGATGACTTATGCCCATCTTCATTGCTTGTAGATATACTACCCTGGATATTGTCTGATGACTTATGTCCATCATCAGTGTTTGTAGATATATTACCTTGGTAATTGTCGTTTGACTTATGGCGATCTTCAGTGTTTGTAGATATACAACCTTGGTTATTGTGTGGTGACTTATGGCCATCTGCAGTGTTTGTAGATATATAACTTGGTTATTGTCTGGTGACTTATGGCCATCTTCAGTGTTTGTAGATATACACCCTTGATTATTGTCTGATGACTTATGTCCATCTTCATGTTTGTAGATATATAACCCTGGTTATTGTCTGATGACTTATGGCGATCTTCAGTGTTTGTAGATATACAACCTTGGTTATTGTGTGGTGACTTATGTCCATCTTCAGTGTTTGTAGATATACAACCCTGGTTATTGTCTGGTGACTTATGTCCATCTTCAGTGTTTGTAGATATATTACCTTGGTTATTGTCTGGTGACTTTTGTCCATCTTCAGTGTTTGTAGATATATTACCTTGGTTATTGTCTGGTGACTTGTGGCCATTTTCAGTGTTTGTAGATGTACAGGCCTGGTTATTGTCTGTTGACTTATGTCCATCTTCAGTGTTTGTAGATATACAGGCTTGGTTATTGTCTGATGACTTATGTCTATCTTCAGTGTTTGTAGATATACAACCCTGGGTATTGTCTGATGACTTATGCCCATCTTTAGTGTTTGTTGATATATTACCTTGGTTATTGTCTGGTGACTTATGCCCATCTTCACTGTTTGTAGATATATTACCTTGGTTATTGTCTGATGACTTATGTCCATCTTCAGTGTTGTAGATATACATCCCTGGTTAATGTCTGATGACTTATGTTCATCTTCAGTGTTTGTAGATATATTACCTTGGTTATTGTCTGATGACTTATGTCCATCTTCAGTGTTTATAGATTTACAACATTGGTTATTGTCTGATGACTTATGCCCATCTTCAGTGTTTGTAGATATACATCTCTGGTTATTGTCTGATGACTTATGTCCATCTTCAGTGTTTGAAGATATATTACCTTGGTTATTTTCTGTTGACTTATGTCCATCTTCATAGTTTGTAGATATATTACCTTGGTTATTGTCTGGTGACTTATGCCCATCTTCAGTGTTTGTAGATATACAACCCTCGTTATTGTCAGATGACTTATGTCCATCTTCAGTGTTTGTAGATATATAACCTTGGTTATTGTCTAATGACTTATGTCCATCTTCAGTGTTTGTAGATATATTACCTTAGTTATTGTCTGGTGACTTATGTCCATCTTCAGTGTTTGTAGATATACAACCCTGGTTATTGTCTGGTGACTTACGTCCATCTTCAGTGGTTGTAGATATATTACCTTGGTTATTGTCTGGTGACTTAGGGCCACCTTCAGTGTTTGTAGATATATTACCTTGGTTATTGTCTGGTGACTTATGTCCATCTTCAGTGTTTGTAGATATATTACCTTGGTTATTGTCTGTTGACTTAGGGCCACCTTCAGTGTTTGTAGATATATTACCTTGGTTATTGTCTGGTGACTTATGTCCATCTTCAGTGTTTGTAGATATATTACCTTGGTTATTGTCTGTTGACTTATGGCGATCTTCAGTGTTTGTAGATATATATCCTTTGGTTATTGTCTGGTGACTTGTGGCCATCTTCAGTATTTGTAGATATACAGCCTTGGTTATTGTCTGATGACTTATGTCCATCTTCAGTGTTTGTAGATATACAACCCTGGGTATTGTCTGATGACTTATGTCCATCTTCGGTGTTTGTAGATATATTACCTTGGTTATTGTCTGATGACTTATGACCATCTTCAGTGTTTGTAGATATACAACATTGGTTACTGTCTGGTGACTTGTGGCCACTTTCAGTATTTGTAGATATATTACCCTGGTTATTGTCTGGTGATTTATGTCCATCTTCGATTTGTAGATATATAACCTTGGTTATTGCCTGATAACTTATGTCCATCTTCAGTGTTTGTAGATATACAACCTTGGTTATTGTCTGGTGATTTGTGTCCATCTTCAGTGTTTGTAGATATACAACATTTGTTATTGTCTGGTGACTTATGGCCATCTTCAGTCTTTGTAGATATATTTATACCTTGGTTATTGTCTGGTGACTTATGGCCATCTTCAGTCTTTGTAGATATATTTATACCTTGGTTATTGTCTGGTGACTTATGGCCATCTTCAGTGTTTGTAGATATATTACCTTGGTTATTGTCTGGTGACTTATGTCCATCTTCAGTGTTTGTAGATATATTACCTTGTTTATTGTCTGGTGAGTTATGTCCTTCTTCAGTGTTTGTAGATATATTACCAAGGTTATTGTCTTTTGACTTATGGCTATCTTCAGTGTTTGTAGATATACAACCTTGGTTATTGTGTAGAGGAAGATGATGAAGCTCACCCTTGCCACTGCAAAAACGGGATACTGATTACATCCATATAGGGTCGCTTAAACATGTGATGTACATGTAAATTTTTGATGATTCGTGGTACCCCTTACCAAGTATTACATAGCATAATGGAAAATACTGCATTTCCAGCAGATGGATTAACACTAGAAACCGTGTATTGCTGTTAAGAACTTATATGATATAAATTCGCAATCGTACAGTGCAATGCTTTCATTATCAAGTTGAGAGCATAAATGTGACAGTAATTACAATGTGTTTTTAGTTAATTTCTTATTTACGGAAACTATGTACATGTAATAACAAATTGGAAAAGGTCATACAAATAACTATGATGTTACCAGAAATCTGTTACTTATGCTACAGATATATACTTGTAAATTTGGCAGGTATATCCTGGTGTGTATACGTTTGTAGGGTTACTAAAAAAATGCCCTGAAAGATGCTGCAATGAAGAGTCAAATAAGAATAGTTTTTGATATACCAGATAATGGGGTTCCATGCTGTTTATTGTCTTTTTATCCCCTCACCCAACGAAGATGGGGAGGGGATATAGCGGTTGACCAGTTCGTACGTCCGTTCAAACTTGAGACCATATATCTAGTCGTAGATGGACAATGTTTTGTCCATGGATGCATCTTAATTAAGATGTCCATGGATGCATCTTGAATAGTACTTGAGGTTGATATAATAAATAGGTGGATTTGACCTACATTTCATGCATGAGTAACTCATGTTAAAGTTTTTGTAAGAGTCCAGATATGGATTACTACAATTCGTAGAGGAGTAATATTTTGTATGTAAATGCATCTTCTAAAGTGACGAAGCTGCATATGAAAACTAGATGTCGGAAACGACAGCTATCCCCGCACTCCCCGTTTGACACACAGAAAACAGTTGTTATACACCCTGGGCATAAATTTTTTCATTATTTTAGAAATCAAACTCTTGGTAGTCGTTATTGTTACTAAAAGAATTCTAGCATATATTGTTGCGAAGTAGAATTCCAAAAAATAACTGGTCTTTGAGACTTTCAGGAAATTTACCAAGATTGGAATCAATATTTTTGAAATCAAATCGTTGAAAATGTTTTACTATAAACTACACAAACAATTCATGTACAGTTGCTAGGTAGAATTCCAAAAAATAGTGGTCTTTGTGACTTTCAGGAAATTTACCAAAAATGGAATCAAATATTTTTGAAATCCAATTGATGAAAATGTTTGTCCTAAACTACACAAACAATTTAAGAATGGTTGCTAGGTAGAATTCCAAAAAATAAGTGGTCTTTGAGACTTTCAGGGAATTTACCAAAATTGGAATCAAATATTTTTGAAATCCAATTGATGAAAATGTTTGTCCTAAACTACACAAACAATTTAAGTATGGTTGCTAGGTAGAATTCCCAAAAATAAGTGGTTTTTGAGACTTTCAGGAAATTTACAAAAATTGGAATCAAATATTTTTGAAATCCAACTGATGAAAATGTTTGTCCTAAACTACACAAACAATTTAAGTATTGTTACTAGGTAGAATTCCCAAAAATAAGTGGTCTTTGAGACTTTCAGGAAATTTACCAAAATTGGAATCAAATATTTTTGAAATCCAATTGATGAAAATGTTTGTCCAAATTACACAAACAATTTAAGTATGGTTGCTAGGTAGAATTCCAAAAAATAAGTGGTCTTTGAGACTTTCAGGAAATTTACCAAAATTGGAATAAAATATTTTTGAAATCCAATTGATGAAAATGTTTGTCCTAATTTGAATAAACAATTTAAGTATGGTTGCTAGGTAGAATTCCAAAAAATAAGTGGTCTTTGAGACTTTCAGGCCTTTTAGAATCCTAAGTTTTCAGAATTTCGGTTCTTACCAAACACTTGTCAGAATATAAGATAAAATGCCAAAATTAAAAAAAAAAATATGTGTGTTTGACATTTTCAGGAAATTTACCAAAGTTGGAACCGGAACCAAAATTCCAAAAGCTTATTGCAAATCTACAGACTATATGCAACAATTCTGCATAAAGATTTAATCCCTAAATCTCAAAATGTAGGAGAAGTTTGCGTCTCATGCCACATGTGTCAAAATCCACATCTTTGGGTTTTTTCTAAAATTGACATCATGGGGCCTCTCTTTTGCACCAAGACCAATATCAAAAATCCGAAAACTTATTGCGCATCTACAGACTATGCAACAATTCTACAACAAAATTAAATCCTTAAATCCATAAATGTAGGAGGAGTTTGTGTCACATGCCACATGTGTAAAAATTGACATCATGGGGCCTCTTGTTTGCACCAAGACCAATATCGAAAATCCGAAAGCTTATTGCGCATCTACAAACCATATGCAACAATTCTACAGCAAAATTAAATCCCTAAATCCAAAAAAGTAGGAGTAGTTTGAGTCAAAAGAAAAGTGTGACGGACGGAGGGTATAACATTATCCCCGAACTTTCTTCAAAAGTGTGGGGATAATTAGGTCATTTTGACCTACATTTCTTGCATGAGTGACTCAGGTTAAAGTTTTTGTAAGATTGCAGATCAGGGATACTACAACTCGTAGAGGAATAGTATTTTGTATGTAGATGCGTCTTGTTAAGTTACGAAGCTCCAGATAAAAAATAGGTAACTTAGACATACATTTCATGCATGAGTGACTTAGGTTTAAGTTTTTGTAAGAGTCCAGATCTGGGATACTACAACTCGTAGAGGAATAATATTTTGTACGTAGATGCGTCTTATAAAATTAGGAAGCTCCAGATTTAAATTAAGTCACTTTCATGCATGAGTGACTTAGGTTAAATTTTGTGTTACAGCTTGGATTTTAGATAGTACAACTCGTAGAAGAATAATATTTTGTATGTAATTGCGTCTAGTAAAGTTGCAAAGCTCTAGATAAAAGTTAGGTCATTTGCATTTCATGCATGAGTGACTTAGGTTAAAGTTTTTGTTACAGTCTGGATTTTAGATACTACAGTTAGTAAAAGATTAATCTTTTATCATTGGATGCATATGTTATACTAGTAGGTATGAGGCTCCTGATTAAAATAAGGTCACTGCATTTCTTGCATGGCTGGCTCAGATTTAAGTAACAGGCCAGATCTTGAATGGTACAACTTTGTTTAGTGCTAATAATACTAGACAAACATTCAACAAACGGGCGAGGGGATTAGCTGTCGTTTCCGACTACCCCTTCTCTTGTTTCAACTTTGTCTAAAACTATGCTCCTATTGAATCACTGTCATCAAGATATTCCAAAAGGCACGTTAGCATCAGATGAGAAGATCATTAAATACATTTTATACTCCCGCTCCGAAGGAGAGGGTATACTGTTTTACCTCTGTCCATTCCATCCGTCCGTCCGTCCGGTCACACATATTTTCGTCGCATTTTTCTCGGCAAGCAGACATGATAAACACTTGATATTTGATGGTGTCCTATACTGTGTCTCCCCTTTTCGGCTATATCGGATCACCACTTCCTGACTTAGTGCCTTTTTTACTTTTCGTTTTCAAAACTGATTTTTCGTCGTATTTTTCTCAACAACTACACGTGACAGCCACTTTATATTTGAAACGGTGCATCAGTATGGGGTCCTTTACTGTGCCTCCCCTTTTCGGCTATATCGAATGACCATTTCCTGTTTACCGACTTTGTGCCTTTTTTACTTTCATTTTCAAAATTGTGACTTTTTCGTCGCAATTCTCAGCAACTGCACATGCAAGCCACTTGATATTTGATATGGTGCTTCATATTGAGTCCTATACTGCGCCTCCCCTTTTTAGCTCACCTGGCCTAAAAGGCCATGTGAGCTTTTGCCATCACTTTGCGTCCGTCGTCCGTCGTCCGTCAACAATTTCAAAAATCTTCTCCTCTGAAACTGCTGAGCCAATTGTAATCAAACTTGGCCTGAAGCATCACCAGGGTATGCAGTTTAAAAATTGTGTTCGATTAGTCTGAAGACCAAACAACATGGCTGCTGTTACTAAAAATAGAACATAGGGGTAAATTGCTGTTTTTTGCAAATAACTCAAAAACCATTACAGATATCATAAATCTGACAGCGGCAAAAGTAATCAGCATAGCAAGATCTACCTGCCCTGCAATTTTGAAGAAAATCCGAAAATCCATCTTGGAGTTATTGCCCTTTTTCTGTAAAATTTGCAAAATTTTAACTTTATTAATTTTTTATCAGAAAACTATAAGAGATACAAGTCAACTTTAAATTGCAAAAATGTTCATCATGTCAAGATCTACCCACCCTGAAATTTTGAAGATAATCCGAAATCCCTTGTAGGAGTTATTGCCCCTTTTTCACGGAATTTTCAAAATTTTCATATTTTTCATCTTTTATTTCCTAAACTATAGAAGATAAAGGTTAAGTGTCAATTGATAAAATGTTTGCAATGCTGTGGCGACTTCAAAACTGATGTTAAAAATTGTTCGTTGACCGCCATTTTCAAAATGGCCGCCAAAAAAGGCGGGAAAATTCAACATTGTCTGATTTCAATGAAATTTGGTTTCCGAGTGGATATTGATGTTGCTACTGCAATACCGGTGTTGAAAATTTTTCGTTGACCACCATTTTCAAAATTGCCGCCAAAAAGGCGGGAAAATTCAACATTGTCCGATTTCAATGAAATTTGGTTTCCAAAAAGGTATTGATGTAACAACTTCAAAACTGATGTTAAAAATGTTCATTGACCGCCATTTTCAAAATGGCTGCCAAATCAACATTGTCTGATCTCAATGAAATTTGGTTTCCAAGTGGACATTGATGTCACTACTGCAAAACCGATGTTGAAAATTGTTTGTTGACTGCCATTTTCAAAATGGCCGCCGAAAAGGTGGGAAAATTCATCATTGTCCGATTTCAATGAAATTTGGTTTCCAAATAGATATTGATGTCGTAAAGATATAATTGTTGTTGACTGCCATTTACCAAATGATGTCTCGACTTCAAAACTGGTGTCGAAAGTGGTCCTTAGCAAGACAATTTGTCAAAAAAGCCCAACAAAGAAGTACAGTAAAACATGATCAGACTTAAAATAGAGTCCAAGTTAATGGTGGTGTTTGCTCTACCAAAGTTTGAGAGACTGAAGTTCAACTGTATAATTTACAATGTTAGCTTGATTGTGGCAACTGAAAGCCAGGTGAGCGATATAGGCTCCAGGGAGCCTCTGGTTGGCCATATCGAATCACCACTTCCTGTTTACCGACTTTGTGCCGTTTTACTTTCATTTTCAAAATTGCAACTTTTGATTCGCATTTTTTCTCAGCAACTACACATGACAGCCACTTGATATTTGGTATTGTGTATCAGTATGGGGTCTTATACTGCGCCTCCCCTTTTCGGCTATATGGAATCGCCACTTGCTGTTTACCGTCTTTGTGTCCTTTTTGCTTTCATTTTCAAAATGTTGATGTTTTCGTCGCATTTTTCTCAGCGACTGCACATGACAGCTATTTGATATTTTGGTATTGTGCTTCAGTATGGGGTCCTTTACTGCGCCTCCCCTTTTCGGTCATATCGAATCACCACTTCCTGCTTTCCCGACTGTGTGCCTTTTAACTGTCTCTTTCCAAATTGTGTCTTTATTTTTCGTCGCATTTTTCTCAGCAAATGCACATGACAGTCACTTGATATTTGGTATGGTGCTTCAGTATAGAGTCCTATACTGTGCCTTTGTACTTTTTTAGCTCACCTGGCTATGCCAGGGTGAGCTTTTGACATCAATTGGCGTCCGTCGTCCGTCCGTCGTAAACTTTTCTTCAAAAATCTTCTCCTCTGAAACCACTGGGTAAATTGCTGTTTTGGCAAATAACTCCAAAATCGTTGCAGATATAAAAAATCTGACAGAGGTCAAATTGCTTTGAAGAAAATCGGAAAACCCGTCTCAGAGTTATAGTCCTTTTTCCAACAATTTTCCAAAATTTGTGCATTTTTTATTTCAAAGACTGTAGCAGATAGAGGTGAAGTGTAAATTGGAAAAATGTTCAGCATATCACGATCTACATACTCTGAAATCTTTGAAGAAAATCCAAAAGCCTGTGTACATGTATGATTTATTGACCGTTTTTTCACCCCTTTTTCCCAATGCCATATGGTCCATCGGTTATTTCCCTTTTAGTTCTGTGTTCAAACCTTCTTTGGTTAACTTTTCTCTTTTAAGCTTTAGAGTAATTCCCTGCTATCACTTCATTTAAAAACAATTATTTCTTCATAATTAAGAGCAAAAACGGTGTTTTTTGTGCAAATTTCTACAATTTTTGCAAAAATAATTTCTTAATCTTCACCTTATTTCATGTTATCATAATTTTTCTATATAAATGTATTGTGTCTTACAGTGCTGTTATCGTCCGTGCGTGACCTAGACGTTAAACACCTCCAAGTCAGGTATGTTATTGTTTGGTCACTATATGCCTTGGTGATATGAATTTAGAAGCAGTTTCTCGGCCTCCTAGCCTGCATAATTTTTTATTAAATGAAGTCTTTAGTGAGCAGTTGATGAAATTAACCTTGACAACTACTGAGTTGATTTGAACAGAACTTGGCATGAATGATGCTTATGAGGTTCTGACTTAGTATTGTGACTTTAATGCCTATACTAGTATGTCATCCAATATGGCCATCTGCGTGGAACTTAATTTATTACTCTACTGTATGGAAAGAGCATACAAAGAATTTTTTATCTGAAACAACTTTGCTTTGTAGAATAAAACTTAATCAAAATGTATCTTAGATGGTCCCTTTCAAAAGAGATGTCCTTCAAATCTGTACCCTAAGCAAATCGGCTACCAATGAGAAACGTAGTTTAATATTGGAGTACATTCAAAAATCATTCTTCTTAAAAACCATTTGGCCGGTTGGAAATAAACTTTGGCACAATACTTAATTTTCTTTAAAATTGTGTCTTGCAGATCCACTTCTTATCCAAGGTGGCAGGCAAAAAGTTTAATAGTTTAAAGTTGGATCATATAGCATAGATGTTTGTTTACATAGTTTGAAAATGAGACCCTTGAACATAGAAGTTTATTTGAATTTATGTATATTTGCCATGGTTCAGGTGAGCAATACAGGCTCTTGAGAGCATCTTGTTTACTTTCATTTTCAAACCGGTGACTTTGGTGTCGCATTTTTTCTAAGCAACTACACATGACAACCACTTGACATTTGGTATGGTGTATTAGTATAGGGTCCTAAAATGCGCTATACGGCTATATGTATTTTAATACCGGCTTTCTGTCTTTTTTACTTTCATTTTCAGAGTTGACTTTTTTCGTCGCATTTTTCTCGGCGACTGCACATGACGGCTACTTGATACATATATTTTGGTATTGTGCTTCAGTATGGAGTCCTATACTGTGTCTCCCCTTTTCGGCCATATCGAATCGCCTCTTCCTGTTTACCAACTTTGTGCCTTTTAACTGTCCAAATTGTGACTTTATTTTTCGTCGCATTTTTCTCAGAAACTGCGCATGACAGATACTTGATATTTGGCATGAAGCTTCAGTTTAGGGCACTATACAAAATCCTTCCCTTTCAGCCATTCTGCTATACTATTTTCTGTTTACAAACTTTGTGATTTTTTTAATCTCATTTTCCAAGTTGAAATTTTTCGTAACACTTTTCTCGGCCACCACACACCCCGTCCTTTTGATATTTGGAATACAACTTCAGTGTTTTTAGTTTACTACGTCTCCCCTTTTTGGCCCTATTGCTGCGCTACTTCCTGTTTACCGACTTGGTGCATTTTTTTTACTTAAATTTCAAAATTTGACTTTTTTGTCATATTTTTCTCAGCAACAGCATATCACAACTACTTGATATTTAGCATAGAGTTCAGTAAGGGGTACTGTAGTATACTGCGTCTCCCCTTTCCAACTATATTGAAACATTATTTCCTGTTTATTGACTAACCAATTTTTCATCTTTATGTCCTGCATCCTTCTCACATTATTATCTTATTTTTCTCTACAACTGTGTAAATGCTTGTATTGTGTCCACACTTGTACTGACTGTCCAAACCTGTTTTGTGTCCACACACACTTAATTTTGCACTTACCATACTGATTCGGGGTTCAATGAGCAGGGGAATAACTGGCTGCCATTCGGCGACAGCTCTTGTTCGTAAGGTCGTACGTTAAAGTTGTTTGCAGCAACTTTGGGTTGGGGAAATCTTAAGTAAGGTCAATATGCTTCCCTATTGTCACCATAAGGATAGTATTAACTTGATAATCACAATATTAAACTTTATAAAATTCATTATTACCAAATTTGATCTTGAGTTCAAAATAGCACAGCAGTAATATTTTTTATTTCATTTCCCAAATGTTAAAATACGTTGCTCACTTGTGGCTATTTTTGATGAGGTACCAACATAAAAGTCTCTTAAGGGCTATTAGGATGAAATTTGATAAAAATTGGTCAAGTGGTTTCAGGTGGAGAAAGACACACGTGATGGCTAAAGCTCGGCCTTGCTATGGTCATGTGAACTAGTTGTAGCTTAATCAACAAAATAAGGAATGAAGTCGCAAGTACATTGTAAAACAACACTTATTGTTATTAATCTTGCAGATATCATGAGACCTATAACAATGCGAAATCATTTTTTTTCGATAATTTTTCGATAAAACAAAATAAGGAATGAAGTCGCCAGTACATTGTTAAACGAATCATTTCAAACAACACTTATTGTTATTAATCTTGCAGATATCATGAGACCTTTAACAATGCGAAATCATTTTTTTTTTTCGATAATTTTTCGATAAAACAAAATAAGGAATGAAGTCGCCAGTACATTGTAAAACGAATCATTTCAAACAACACTTATTGTTATTAATCTTAATGCGAAATCATTTTTTTTTTCGATAATTTTTCGATAAAACAAAATAAGGAATGAAGTCGCCAGTACATTGTAAAACGAATCATTTCAAACAACACTTATTGTTAATAATCTTGCAGATATCATGAGACCTTTAACAATGCGAAATCATTTTTTTTTCGATAATTTTTCGATAAAACAAAATAAGGAATGAAGTCGCCAGTACATTGTAAAACGAATCATTTCAAACAACACTTATTGTTATTAATCTTGCAGATATCATGAGACCTTTAACAATGCGAAATCATTTTTATTTTCGATAAAACAAAATAAGGAATGAAGTCGCCAGTATATTGTAAAACGAATCATTTCAAACAACACTTATTGTTATTAATCTTGCAGATATCATGAGACCTTTAACAATGCGAAATCATTTTTTTTCGATATTTTTCGATAAAACAAAATAAGGAATGAAGTCGCCAGTACATTGTAAAACGAATCATTTCAAACAACACTTATTGTTATTAATCTTGCAGATACCATGAGACCTTTAACAATGCGAAATCATTTTTTTTTTCGATAATTGTTCGATAAAACAAAATAAGAAATGAAGTCGCCAGTACATTGTAAAACGAATCATTTCAAACAACACTTATTGTTATTAATCTTACAGATATCATGAGACCTTTAACAATGCGAAATCTTTTTTTTTTCGATTATTTTTCGATAAAACAAAATAAGGAATGAAGTCGCCAGTACATTTGAAAACGAATCATTTCAAACAACACTTATTGTTATTAATCTTGCAGATATCATGAGACCTTTAACAATGCGAAATCATTTTTTTCGATAATTTTTCGATAAAACAAAATAAGGAATGAAGTCGCCAACGAATCATTTCAAACAACACTTATTGTTATTAATGAGACCTTTAAATATGCGAAATCATTTTTTTTTCGATAATCGAATTAATAAAATTTCGATTAACTTCCCCAATCTGATTCACGGGGGGGGGGTCCATATGCACTGTTGTTATCATTGCAAGTACAGATCACGGCAAATTGAAAAGGGGGTTTCAATTAGAAGTGAAAGGAAAGTTCGCCGAGTAGAACAAGGTGCAAATTTTTTTGTTTCTTTTTTTTGTTATTTCTTAGAAAAAAAGACAAGATATACATTAAAACGTTAGTGTATGTTGTCACTGGATTTTGCACATTCAGCAATTCAGCACAGCACATTGGTCTCTTATGAGTATCATCTCCATTTATGAGGACAAATAGTGCGCCTCTTTGTGGCATTTTATTCTTTTGTTAATTCTAATTGAGTCGAATTCATAAAAGGAGTAGAAAAAAGACAATAAATTAGCGAATTTCGTTCTTTCATTATGATGTTTCTTCATTTAACAATCCTCAATTTGAGGATTACTTTCGTCTTGTAAATATACAAAACGGACTCGAAATTGAATTCAAGGATTTGTATACAAATCCTTGTTGAATTTAAGAGAACATCGATACACCATCATCATCATACATGGACGTATACCTAGCAGAACTATTGTAACTCTGGATGGTACCTTATGATTTCTATTTTCCAATGGTGAACTTCCCGAATTCCCGCATCTCCTGTATATGGCGTCTACATTTCGCAACTCATTCGCTGTTGTTTTGCTTGTAGTTCATACAACCTTTTTGTCATAGAGCAAAATGACTGACTCAAAAACTTACACATTCAACCACTGTTGCAATTGTCAATTAAGAAGTTTTAAAATGATTTGGTAGATAGTTACAGTGTTTGTATTTCTAAAATTTAAGTAGATCGATAGTTTGTTACAGAACTGACTTAAATATTTTACGAAAAGATATGAAGTAAATGGAGATGAGACCATATCACAACTGTTAACTCGAACTGAAATAATTTTATTGAGCTGCATGGCCATTTCGGAAATCAATTCCTCATCAGCAGCACCAGAACCCAAACAAAGGAAATCCATAATTTCAAAAAATGTTTAAAATGCATAAACCAAACGAAATCCGAATAATCAGTAACATCAAATATTGCTAAGGACAAACTACGATGGAGCTACCATGACCAGCAAGACAATATGGACAACTAGAGCATGTTGATCAACAATCTTGTGAAGTTAAGTTGACATCCTTAGAATCAGTGTCCACAAACTTAATTTAGCAAAATTCTAAGTCAAAAAGGGGCATAACTCCCAAAACATTGGCCTATCAATCCGGGCATGACAATATGCACAACAACGCATAGTGTTCAACAATCCTGTGAAGTTTGGTTGAAATTAGATGAAAGATGTAGGAGAATTGGCGTCCACAAACTTAATTTTGCAAAATTCTAAGTCAAAAAGGAGCATAACTCCCGCAAAAATTAGCCAGCCGATAAATCCGGCGAGAGGATATGCACAACTATGTATGATGGTCATCAACAATCCTGTGAAGTTTGGTTGAAATCCGAAAGATGCGTGAGAATTTGCGTCCTTAAACCAAATTTTGCAAAATTCTTAGTCAAAAAGGGCATAACTCCCACAAAAAATTAGCCGATCAATCCGAAGAATAGATATGCACAACTAGGCATAATGGTCAACAATCCCGTGAAGTCTGGTTAATGTAGGAGAATTGGCGTCATTAAAACTTTGTGACAGGCGGACTGACGGAAAAGACAGAAACAATATGTCCCCCTCTTAAGAGGAGAAGACATAATTACAGAACAAACTTTTGTGGATCAGTTCTTTTGACTCTTGCAATGTATCAGTGGAAATGATTTAGTTTTAAGATTGGATATAATGAGTATGGGGTCAACATTTTATATAATCAAGATTTAACAGCGTTAATAATTCCGAAAGTATTTTTTTCTGTAGACACTTTTGGTTTTGGCCAATAACTTAAGTTCCAGTAGATCAATCCTTATGACATTTTAACACAATGTTCCTTGGCACAAAAGAAAGGCTATGATTTGTTTTGGATTGTGTGGCCCCTCTCGTTTTTAAGAAAGGAACCAAAAAGTGCAAAATTTGGTGTTTTCACATAATTGGCTGTAGATTTTTTTATTACATATCAGATTTTGAAGGGGTTTCATTCAGTGTGCTTCTGGTGAAATTTCCAATCAGTGGTATGCCAACGGATTTCACGTTGCATCTACCGTTCTTGAGATAAATTGGGTCCAAAAGGGGCAATTCACAAAAATTTTATTTTTTTTAATTTTAGTCCAATTTTGATGCAGTTTTTTTTTTCAATTGATTCCTTATGAAAAGTTAACATAGCGTATAACTATTAGATTTTTGATAACTTGTTTCCTTTCGGAGATAGGATGTGCCAAAGGGACCAAAATTGGAAATGTGCAGATTACGAAAATATTTTCATTTTTCATTGGAATTCGATTGTATTTTTTTCCATGTATTCCTCTTGTCTTAAGTTTCAGCAGTACGACGACAGATTTTTGGTATCTCCCACTGTTAAGAGTTAAGAGATGTTAAAGAGGTTAAATTTCCAATATTCACAAATATGTAAAATCTTTATTTCTCATTGGATGTTGGTGGATTTTTTTCTTTAATTCGTCTGGTCGTAAGCTTTTAGGAATTTGTCAACATATTTTTATAGCTCATAAGGTTTCCATGCTTTAAGGGGTCAAAGGGACCGAAATTGCAATTTTCTGAAATATGAAAAAAAATCTTTATTTCTCATCGGATTTCGATGAGATTTTTTTTCTGTGGATTCCTCTTGATGTAAGCTGTTAGTAGTATTTCAACAGATTAAGCATAACTCTTAAAGATTCTGATGGGATCAAAAGCTCTATGTTTCCTATTTTGTGTCCAGCTAATTACTGTGTCAATTTCCTTATTGTGTCCATCTAGTTACTGCGTCAAGCTCTTTACTTTGTCAACATTCACTTTATGTTACACTTGTTCAAATTTCTGTGGTCAATATCCTGCGGTCGTATCATGCTGCGCTCTGCGTAGTCCTTACAGACCAAGGTGAACTAGCGTATTCTAAGTGAAGGATCACTTAACTTTTATACAGATTTAGAAACATTTTCTTGATTATGTAAAGGTTCTATTTATTATACCTAGGTTTTGATTGGCTTTTTTGTTTGCATACTTCTGTGATCCAGAAATTTTAATTTATCATCGATTATAATTCCCAAGTCCTTTTTACAATTTTTTTTCATCCATCTTGAACCCACTCTCTGATTGTGTTCCTAAGTGGACATGTTTGCTTTTTTTGTTTTATTGAAAAGTAGCAGATCCGCTGACCATTTCATCAAGCTGTTAATATCGTGTTGTTATTTTTCTTGGTGCGCAACAGTACTCTTTAGGGACGGACCATTTAACCTGAAAAAGGGGGTTATGTTTTTTTTCTGGATAGCGCGAAAAATTTATTTACTTTTTGCACTTGTATCAACAAAATATTTTTTTTCAAAATTAACATTATTTTTTGGGGCAGAAAGCCTCCTTCAGAATTTTTTTTTCATCATTTTGGCAGCCAAAATATTTTTTTCACATAACATCAGCTCCAAAATATTTTTAAGAAAAAAACATATAGCCCCCCCATTTTCAAGTTAAATGGTCGGTCCTTTATGGTTGCAGTAAAGTCTCACGGAATCATCAGCAAATAATTTAGCGATGTTTCCCACAATGTCGGGCAGATCATTTATATATAGTTGTAAATAGACTAGACTAGGGCCAAAAACTTTGCCTGGGCCGCGGAATTCCACCAGAGTCATTTTAACACAATAATAAAAGTAATTAAATGTCTCTGATTCCACTAGTTACTGATGTCCAATTGGAATGGAAGCCATTAAATACCACCTTCTATTTTCGATTTGAGCCAGTCTAACAATTTCCCCAGATTACAATAGTGTCGGAGAGCAAACGTTTCGGGTGGGGGCTAGTGTTGAAGGCCTTATATAATGGCTTCGTGTATTTGTGCTTTTGTTGTTTTTTTTTTGTTTTTTGTTTTTTTTTTCTGTTTTTTTTTTCAAACGAAATATAGAATTCGGAATCTATGTATTGGCAATAGACGAATTTCATATTTACGGGATGACTGCTAATTTAGCATGTTTTTCAAAGGGATGTTTTCAAAGGGATGTCACTCGCTAACACCTGACATTCTGGTTTTCTGTCTCGTTAGGGAAAGGACGGTCAGTAAATATTTTCTTTGGCAACGGTTACGATTTTCACTGTGGTAAGTACCCGAATAGCTTAAAATAATTTATTTAAAGACAATTGAGATATAACCCCTACTCCAGTGATAGATACCTATGAATTCGAAATCTACTGCTGTCCCTTATTACAATGGAACCGTAAACCTGACTGTCGGGTCAGTAGGTTACTTCCCTTTGTGGAAAACGTTATAAAAACGGAGCCAAAGTCGGGATAANGGTTAGTTTACGTTGGAAACTAACCGTGTTTGTCCGGTCTAGAGTTGCTTCCCTTTGTCCAAGTTTGTAAAACGCGAGGTCAAATTCGGGAATTCCGTTTGAATTGGCAAATGGTCTATTGGCAATTCATATTACACCTGTAGGCCTCTAGTTCATACTTAAAAAAAAAACACTACGCATGCGGCGCCAGGTCACAGGAAGTTGACTGTTTTGTTTTGATCGGAGAACTTTGAACCGGTTGTTTTGGTATTATTTACGATAGACATCAACTAATTTCAGAACAGCTAGACCGCGATGGAAGTTTTGAGCGATAAACAACTGAAAAAACTGAAGGAACACAAATATAGTGCCTCGGGAACGTCATTTATTGAGCCATACATGCAGGTTTACTGGCGGTGGCTTGTAGAACAAATCCCAACAACTTGGGCACCCAATACACTTACGGTGATTGGATTAATATTGAATATTTCCACATCGTCGCTCTTATTTATGTTTAGCTGGGATGGTAAAACGGAGGTAAGTAAATAAAGCCGTTTTCTCTCCTCATTTTTCCAAGGGGTACTCTCAAAGATAAGACTAATTTTAAACAGTTTCATTTTCATATGCTTCTGTTACTGAAAGTCTGAAACTATTTACACAAATACTAAATTATGAATAAGAACTTTAATTTAATTAAAGGTCTCATTGTTGTTTACACCTAAAGACGTTTGACTTGTATCATTCTTTCTTTGAAACGTGCCCCGTAAACTTTGTCATCTGATATTGACTTCCGGTTTCGATTTTACTTAAATGTCCACAGGCACTTGTTTCTTGAAAAGATAGCCACACATACTCTTTCCTTGTACCATTGTCCTTGTCAATAAACAAGTTCCTGTGATTTCAAGTGGTCGATTTTGACACAGGCCAAAAAATGTGGAATTTTAAGATGTGTTTTTTGGAGTTGGGGATAACCCCTAGCCAAACAGAGTTTTGGAGGGGATATTTAGACCTGGGACTAATATATTGACAGGATTTGAAACTCTATAACAAACCAGTTTGATCCAATCAAATCCTATTGACAGGCAAAATACCCATAATGCATTGCGACGAAGACGCCATATAGCCATTTTCGTAGATATAGATTTTCGTTTTCGTCGGTGTTTGAAAGAAAATATCGATCACAAAAGTTTTTTAATGTCTAATGTTTACTTTACGAGTGTTTATCATCACCTTCCCAGTCGGAATACACGATTTATTTTACTCTAGGACTTCGTGACACGATATTTCGTGAGAAAAGTGGTCGACCTAGGCAATGTTTTCGTGCATATTTTGAAGAAATTATTTGTTAAATCATGAAATAAATGTGAAATTCAAATAGAACGGAAAATTTTACATATCATAGAGTGCCTTGATGAATGATATGTTGAGATTTAGTTGATTACATGCTTTGCAAGAAATTGTGTGATCGCCATTTCCTGACGAAGTGATCGACGGTGGCAATATATTTACGTACCTTTTGTGCAGAAATCATAAATAAATGTGAAATTGCAATGGAAAATATTTACTTTCATATCACAAAGTACTTTGAGGTAGGTTTTATTGTGATATTGCAGGCTTCGTAACCAAATCGTAATGTCACCATTTGGTTTGGAATACCAAGAAAAACAAAACAATCAAAAATCAATAACAGAGAAAAATAATTCTTCATTTTTTGAAATTGCTACCAATTTAGTTCTTTGATCATAATTGATCATTGAAACTTTCTTTAAATTATTTTTGTTAATTACAAATGATTAGTAGTCAATCATTAATTCGATTAAAATGTATGAGATTTAATTCTTACAGATCGTGTTCAAAATAAACATACATACAATAATTGCATTCTTTGTTTTGAATATTTTTAATACCTTGAATTAAAGTTAAAGACAAAATAAACAATTACGCTTTCATTTTCATTTGTAATAATTTTTCTGCAGATCTGGGACTAATATTAGTCCCAAGAAGAAATTACAAAATGTAAAAATTGTTAAATAAAATTATTTAAGATTTACATATAATGGGTATATATTAATTATCTTTATTCGCAGTTTTATAGTTGTTGTTTTAGATATATAGATAAAATTAATACTGTTAACATAAGAAATTAAACATGTTTTCACTAAAAAATAATTCTTGAAATACATCGAGGGATAACTGTAAGGCCCGTAATCATGGTAATTAGTACATATCCGTTCCGTTAAATAATCGCTGATTACATTAGCCGTGACACCGCTTTTCGATGATTATCTAGAGTTTCAAATCCCGTCAATATATTAGTCCCAGTTTAGACCAAGGACGTATATTTAGAAGGATAGGAAACTTGTGCACAATCAATGTTGCAATTTAAAATTTATAGCGAAGCGCTTGGTATGCATTCAGTTTTGATCTATCTACTTGGAAATTTGTTTATGGATATTAATAAAATTATATTTTTCTGAAAGCTGAATGATTTTTACATCTGTAGAGTAAATTTCGTTACATTACAGCAAGTAGTTTCTTCAATACATATGATTGAAATTTGTAATCAAAACATTTTCGTTGATTTTTTTTCCACTTCTGGTTTTCATCGGTAAAAATGCACCATGATTTTGAACTAAAGGCTTTAAAAGTAATGCACAGAATTTCATAAATTTGATATTTTCCCGAAGTTTAACATCTACTGTACTCGTAGAACAATTTTTGTGACTATCATTATTATATTTCCGTTGTTATAAGACAGCAAAGAGAGGGTCCCAAAGTGACAAAATCTCACGCCTCCCGATATATTTCCAGATTATCACAAGATGCTTATCCTTCTAAATATACATCCTTGTTTAGACTTTATACATTGTAGCTAACAGCAGTGGATGTGCAAAACATAAAGTATCTATCCCAAGGGAAAAGGCCAGATAGACAGATCTCAAACCTTCAATCTACATGTAAGAAGACATTTTTTGTCCATCCTGCGACTGAGGGATTGAGGTCAGCATACATGTATATCTCGCCTTTTACCATAGGATCATTTATGTATGGACACAGGCTTATACAGCCTCTGTATCCATATCTGTGGTCGACTCAATCAGGCCTGGCGGTGCATGACTTTCAGTTCATTGTTGTTGACACAGCAAGTCCTTGGAGTCGTATTTAACTTCTTGATTTTCCTGCTGTATGTCTAGTAAGATCTCAAATTGTTTTACATCTTTTGCCCGAATAACGTTCTCTTGCAAGGCATTCCATGTGTCTACTACTCTGTGTGCAAACAAGTTTTTTCTTACGTACATTTAACCTACTGAATCTCTTTTTAAGTTTCAAGCTATTTCCTCTTGTTCTTGTGTTTTCATCCAGTACTAGCAAATTTTTTTATACTTCATTGTAAATACCTCTTAGAATCTTATAAGTCTCAATCATGTCCTCCTTTAGCCTTCTATACCTCATTGTTGATAGTTTTAGCTTCTTTAATCTTTGTTCACAATCAAGGCCCCTTAAGGATGGGACAAGTCTGGTTGTTCTCCTAAGACTCTTTTGGACGTTTTCAATACATTGTATATCTTATTGTTTATATGGGCTCCACACTGCGGCTGCATATTCAAGATGGAGTATAAGTATAAGTATAAGTTCTTCTAATTAGCCCCATGTTGCTATTGGCCTTATTCACTTGAGTCTGAACCCCTTTTCAAGAGGGTTTGATACTTTTTCTCACCTTAGCTCTCTGATATTACTTTCAAAACCAAGATCAGCTTTGACTTTCACAAAGAAATATAAAGAAATTTTCCTGGGAAAAATATGACGTCACCATTGGTAAACATTTGTACGTTTACTAAAGCTGGATAGTAATTATAACTTTGTTTTCAACAATTGGCACACAATTTTTAATCACTGTTTCATTATAAATTGCATATCTCACAATTCAAATATAAATTGCTGGTTCAAAGGTTAACATTTGCCTTCTTCATATAAACAGAAAAATTAATTAAATCAGACAACAAATTATACTGGATGAATCCCATGAGAATTCAAAGCAATTGTAGACATCTTGAATTTTTGTAAATTTGAACATACAGTACATTTTTGCAATTCCTTGGTTTATATCGTACATGATTCTAAACAAAAAATAATCCAAAAGTTTATATCTATTTTGTTAAATTTCTTGAAATCTAATAGACTACTTAGTACTATTTCTTAATTAAGTTCAGATTCCAAAGAAAATGTTACATTTATTGAGACTACCATGTACTATTTTATTCATCGTGGAAGTATTATTGAATACCCTTTTTTTCTCACCTGGCGAAAGGCCATGTGAGCTTTTGCCATCACTCGGCGTCCGTCGTCCATCTGTCTGTTAACTTTCATTCAAAGATCTTCTCCTCTGAAACTACTGGGCCAATACTAACCAAACTTGGCCTGAATCATCACCAGGGTATGCTGTTTCAAGTTTGTGATTTTTATGTCCGTAGACCAAACAACATGGCCTCTGTTACTAAAAATAGAACATAGGGGTAAATTGCTGTTTTTTGCAAATTACTCAAAAACCATTACAGATATCAAAATTCTGACATGGGGGTAAAAATGATCAGCATGATGAGATCTACCTGCCCTGCAATTTTGGAGAATATCCGTTTTCCCGTCTTGGAGTTATTGTCCCTTTTCCGAAAAATTTTCAGTTTTTCGTTACTTCTGGTCTTATATATTGAAATTGAAAAAAGATAGAAGTGAAGTTTGTTTAACAAAAATGGTCAGCATAGTAAGATCTACATGTCCTGCAATTTTGAAGAAAATCTGACTACCCACATAGGAGTTATTGCCGCTTTTTCTTTGAATTTTCACAATTTTTGAACGTTTTTACTTTTATTTCAAAAACTGTTTGAGATAAAGGTTAAATGTGAATTGCAAAAGTGTTGAGGTTTTCCAGAACTACAATTTCTACATATGTCCAGCAGGTTCACATCTCATCCAAGATGGCCACCAGCGGGGAAGATAGTTTAACATAGGACCCTATGGGAAATGCATCCAAACATGTTCTCCTCTGAAACCACTGAGCCAATGGGGACCAAATTTTGTCACAATAGTCCTTGGGTGGTCCCCTTTAAAGTTTGTGATTTTTGAGTTTGTACCTCATCCAAGATGGCTGCCAGCGTGGAGCACAGTTTTACATAGGGACCCTATGGGAAATGCATTCAAATGTCTTCTCCTCTGAACCCACTGAGCCAATTGGAACCACACTTGGTTACAATAGTCTTTAGATGTTTTCCTTCAAAGTTTGTGATTTTTATGTTCATACCTCATTCAAGATGGCCGTCAGCAGGGAACATAGTTTAACATTGGGACCCTATGAGAAATGCATCCAAAGATCTTCTCCTCTGAAACTACCAAGCCAAATTGAACCAAACTTGGTCACAATAGTCCTTGGATGGTCCCCTTTAAAGTTTGTGATTTTTACGTTCTTACCTCATCCAAGATGGCCGCCAGTGTGGAACATAGTTTAACATAGGGACTCTATATGGGAAATGCATTCAAATGTCTTCTCCTCTGAACCTTCTGAGCCAATTGGAACCAAACTTGGTTACAATTGTCTTTGGGTGATCCCTTCCAAATTTGTGATTTTTAGTTTGTACATGTACCTCATCCAAGAATGAAAATGTAACATCTGCTGAACTGATTTATAGTATGAACGGGTGGTCTATAGGTGACAATGAATAAAACCAGTGACCAGGTGAGCGATTCAGGCTCATGTGAGCCTCTAGTTTATATACGTTGTGCCTGGTTACATATTTTGTTTACTTTTTTTTTCATTTTTGGAGCGATATAGATTATTATATGACATACAGTACATCATGTATTACTATTTATTTTTCCTTCAAATGATTCCTTTTCAAAGAATTTTAATGTCAAAATCTGTTTTTATCA
>MJUU01069980.1:72990-99870 GCA_002080025.1 Modiolus philippinarum
TGTATTTTTGGCAACAGATAGAATAAACCAGCTCTCGGATTTTCAGGAAGAAGACCTTCAAAAGTTTCCTCGTCTAAGTCATCTTGTTCTAACATTGACTTTAGAGCTGTTGTTATTTCTTCACTGTACTTTTTAGTTGGGTCGCAACTTAGCTTTTTATAATATTCGCCTTTTGACAGTTGCCTGGTTGCTTCGGCAACATAGTCATCAGTATTCATGACGACTACGGTAGAACTTTTGTCTGCTTTTTTAATAACGATATCCTCTCTCTTTTCTAAACTGTGAATTGCCTGTTTTTCTTCTTTCGAAATATTTGAAATTGGAGGACTTTGTTGTGGTAATAAGTTTTCTACCTTTTCTTGAACTTTATCGATGTAGAATTCCAAGGCTTTTGATCTACTGCACTTGGGCGTCCAAGAATTTTTCTTTTTGAAAGGATTTATGGATTCAGACTCCGAGTCTGAATCAGAATGCTCTGATAAACCATCCTCTTCATTTTTTCTTGCGAAATATTCTTTGAGTCGCAACCGTCTGAAAAATGGTGCGTTGTTGTGGCGGGAAAACATGTTCGATATTATCTCTTTCAAATTTACGTTCTTGTTTGTTTTTCAGTTGTAATTCATGTTTTCTAACGAAATGGGACAGTTTATTCATGTACGTTAAAAATTCAAACGGGTCACAGGAATTCTTGAGAAGATCTTTCTTCCTGGAAATTTTAGGAGATAGAGCTCTTATTTGATTGAACGAGTTATCTTTCAAAAGATGCAACATTTTTTTAGAACAAACAGTAAGAGTGTTTTTCCACTGTTCATTGAAATACTTTGAAGTGTGACCGATATTGTGGGTCGTTTTCATCTGAAGACCTTTCGGAATGACATTGTTTGATATGTATGTTTGGTAATTTTGATGATGGTGCGTCAAAGAGGATAGTTTCTTACACTCTTTTATAAGAGATTTAAATATTTCTTTATTAGACATCATACGAACGATGTACACTAAACGTCAAAAAATTTTTTGAAGTATGGCACAATCGTCTATAGAAAATTAATGTATAAGATTTTGAAAGGATTTCACGGGATCAATATCACATTTCTTAAGATGGGTCGAATTTTTAAATTCATTGTTTTATAAATAGTCTGATTGCAATTCAATTTTAATTTTTTTTTGTCCCGTGACTGCGGAATAAAAAAAATATTAATAAATGTGATTCTCAGTAATTTAATTTTTAATGATACTAATACATAGTCATAAGGTGAAAATATTGTTAAGATATCAATTCTAAATTTTTTAATGGAGTTTCTTGTTTTTTCATGGATATCTCCCCATTTTCAAGCCATAACGGGCCAAAGGGGTGCATTTTTTAATTTTAAAATGGTGTTAGCTTCCCAGAAAGTCGCAGATTTTAGCATAGCCCGGAGCATTTCACATCCAATAAGGTTGGGGTGGGACGGGAGATATTGGCAATATGACACTTAAATATGATGAACTCATTTTTTTGGTATCTGTCCGTGTCTAAAAGTACCCTTGTTCAAAGGGCCATGTGCTTCGCGTTTCCTTTATAATGATATAAATGCAATGACCCCATGTGTCAAACGATTCATTACTTATATGTTGCATCTCGTAAATGGAATAATATTCGAAACAATTTTCCAGCGAATCATACCAGTAAATGGAAAAAATCACATTTTAAGATTGAAACTTTTTAAGATTGCTGCCACATAAAGAAAAAAAAATATCTCGTAATTATGAGATACAATATAGCCAAATAAGACTTAAAACATCAAGCAATCAATCAATCTATGATATACTATTTCATAATTGTGAGATATTATCTCAAGATTATGAGATATTATTTCATAATAATGAGGTAATATCTAATGAGAAAATTATCTCATAAATATGACTTATTAATTCATAATTATGATATGCTACCTCGTAATTATGAAATAATATCTCAGTCTCATTATTATGAATCAGTATCTCATAATTTTGAGATAATTATCTCGTATTTATGAGATAATATCTCAAAATTATGAGATAATTATCTCATATTTATGTGATAATATCTCATAATTATGAAATTATATTTCATAATTATAAAGGATTATCAGATAATTAGGATGATTACGAGATATTTTGTCGTCATGTGGTATCAAACCGCTCCCGTAGAATTGACCGTTTTTCACAATAAATATTTAAGAATTATGATTCATGTTTCGAAAAAGGTCAATTTGATTTTATTACATTAAAACGAGGGGGGCGGACAGGGTAAAGGGAGACTGGGAGAAAGATGGCATGGGAGAAGCTGCAGGGGCGGGAGAAAGAGAGGGGCAGGAGAAGGGAGAATGGCACCCCTGTCCGCCCATCTAAAATGTTGAATTAATTCTTATTAAGAATACACACAATCAATAGTTATGGAAAACATGAGTGATTGTGTGTTGTCACAAAAAATCGTAATCTTTGATGTTGTTGGCAATACGCCGAACTTCCCACGAAACGTTCTGTCAAACAATTGTCTGTGATCACAGGATGTGACGGGGTATCTGACCGTCCCTGTCAAGCCCCAGTGATCATAGTCCATTGTTTGACATAAAGTTTCCAAATAATATACACCTGAGTGAAACAAAGGACCCGGGGTGTAATGACACATAATATTGATTGGTACCTCCGAATCACATATAAATAATCGAAGTAAAGCATGATATCCTTATAAACTAAAAAAAAAATCAAATTACTTTTCGTCTGCATGCCTATTTTTGGTTTGTTTTGTACTACCCTGCGTACATTTAGTCGCTAGCCCGATTGCACGGTGTACAGGTTCACCGTTGGTGATTTATGTCTATTTCTTAACAGCTATTATTAAAATTTATTGAACAGGTTGGGCGTGCCTTAATTTTCTCTTGTCTTGAAGGGAGATTGAAAACGAATAATCCCGATATAACTGACCCGTGAGTCAGGTCAATGAAATAGCTAGAGTAATACACGTTATACTACATTGATGTGTAATAAAATTAATCGCCATGGTTAGTACTACATAATTCATAGATAACTTATAACCTGAACTATATTTTATGCTTCAGCAACTTTAGTTGGGATATTTTTTATTACTCAACAAATATTTGCTGAAAATTCATTTGTTACTAGTGATTCCATCACAATTCAATGACAAATTTTATACCCGATTGACTTAGGTTACTAGTAGTATAGACTTTATATTATTATCATTAACTCGAAAGCCGTAGGCTGAGAGTTGTTAAATTTTGATAAAGGGCTACGCGGAGCGCAGCATGATACGACCGCAGCAGTCGACCACTGAAATTTGAACGAGTGCAATATAAAATGAATGTGGACACAGTAAAGAGCTTGACACAGTAACTAGATGGACACTATAAGGAGACTGGAACAGTAATTAGCTGGACACAAACTAGGAAAAAAAAACCATCAATATCCGATGTGAAATAAAGATTTTACATATTTGTGAAAATTGCAATTTTGAACCCTTACAGGTCAGAAATGGTAAGAGATACGCAAAATCCGTTGAAATATTTCTTAAAGCTTAAGACAGTAGGAATGCACAGAAAAAATCCCATCGAAATCCGATGAAAAATAATTTTTTTTTATGTAACCTGCACATTTGCAATTTTGGACCCGTTTGGCCCCTCATAGCTCCGGAAGGAAACATGTTATCAAATATCTAATAGTTTAGCGCCATATTAATTTTTCATAAGGAATCCATTAAAAAAACTGCATCAAAAATCGGACTAGAAATAAAAAAAAATATAATTTTTGTGATTCGCCCGTTTTGGGCCCCATTTATCTCATGAACGGTACATGTGACGTGAAATCCGTTGACATACCACTGATTGGAAATATATTCAAGAGCACACTGAAAGAAATCCCATCAAAATCTGATGAATAATAAAAATTCTTCAGCCAATTATGTCAATACACCTAATTTTGCCCTTTTTGGCCCCTTTTTTAATAACAGGAGGGGCCACAAAATCCAAAACCACTCAAAGTCTTTCTTTTGTGCCAAGGAACATTATGTTAAAATTTCGTAAGTATTGATCAATTAAAACTTAAGTTATTGACCAAAAACAAAAGTGTCTACAGACAACGACGCGGACGGCGACGACGACGACAACGACAGCGCCATACCATTATACGACCTCAAATTTTTTGCGGTCGTATAAAAAAGGGATAACAGGAAACACCTACAATGGCTGAAAATTATAATTACATGCAACAATTTGCAAGGGAACTACACAAGAAAAACATGTATAAGACTGACACATCTATTAAAATAAATTGACAACGATAGGAACTCGGGACAGCCGGACTTGGTACCGGCACTAGCAAAAGCCAGTGGTAGGGTTGAACCGGGTAATGGGTACCCAAACCTCCCCTTTATCTGTCCCGTTTCCCTATAGTATAAAACATACGAATAAAACCCTATACAGGTAGACTACTGTCCCGAGTTCCTATAGTTGTTTACGTTTGTCTTTTGTCTTATTTGTGTTTTTCCTGTGTATTTCCCTAGCAGATTGTGGCATGTAATTATAATTTTCAGCCGTTGTAGGTGTTTCCTGTTGTCCCTTTTATTTTATTTACTAACTCCATGACCACAATCTTGAAAGGAGAGAAAAAGATAATACGTAATTTTGAAAGATGGGTCAAGGGGTGCTCTCCGCTAAACTGCCGGCTAGCTCAAGGAGCCTAGTCTGCTGGTAGAACACTGTCGCACTACGGAAGAAAAATCAAACTCAATAATTCCCGAAAGGTTTGGTCAAGAATCATCATAAATTTCAGTAGACATCGGCAGTATCAGTGAGAGGCCAGTATGTGGGCAAAATTTTCAGGTCACTAGGTCTCAAAGCTTATTTTACGGATGCAAGCAGCATATCTTGCCGATATCATCCTCTATTACGTAAAGAATGTAAGTTACGTCCCAGCTTTTCTGTATTTTTAATCAATTTCTGGCTTTTTTAACAACATTTCCGTAAAATTGAGGACTAGAAATGCCCATAGTAATAAGCTGTTTACTAGTAACGCCATATTTAGATATAACATGTTCATATCTATTACAAAACTTTTTAAATGTATTCAACAACTTAAGAAATCTGTAACCTTGTTGCAAAAGTTTGGCTGTGATAGTATGGTTACGTTCATTGAAATCATCAAGAGTATAACAAACTCGTGCGAATCGTACCAGTTGAGAAATATACACCCCGTAGGATGGAGCAAGGGAATGTCGCCGTCAAGGAAAGGGAAATTAGTAATAGTGAAATCAAAATCATCCCTTTTATCATATATTTAGTTTTGATTTTACCAGCATCAATAATGATAGTCAGATCCAGAAAAGGGCAACATTTGGAATTATTGAAAGCTTTATTTAATTTCAGTTGTTGTGGATAAATAATGTCTACATAATCTAAAAACTGGGGATTATCAATAGTAAGGATATCGTCAATATACCTGCTGTTATCATTGAAAATAGAAATAAGTTTATCACTGTTAGGTATGGTTCCGTATTGAAGTTTTTTCATAATATCTCGTTCGTTACAGAAAAGAAAAAGATCTGCAATGAGAGGTGCACAATTTGTGCCAATGGGAATAGCTATGACCTGTTGATAAATAGTGTTGCCAAAATGAACAAAAATATTGTCCAGCAAAAGATTGAGTGCATTAATCATATCATTATCCGAGAAAGTCATGTGAGGCTTCAAGCATATTAACGTATGTGAAGAGCTACATGCTTCCAATCAAAATGGAGTGCGTAAATTTGAAAATAACATTTGTTTACCTGTGTCACGTGTATTGCAGGAATCGACATGCATACGAAATCACACAATCCGATTATTTTCACGCATTACGGAATAACTTGTACCTTCTGTTTGTGTTTATCGAATCAGTTCTCAAATCGGCGAATGTATTTGATTACCTCGATTGGCTATTTAGTACATGAGTTGAACAGGACAACCATACGAAAATCATCCATTTCGATCATCTTCACGTGATTCCGCAATTGCCTGTGATTTTCTTTATTCACTCTGATAAATTGTACTTTCTGTTTCCCTTGATCAAATCAATTCTCTAAGGCCAATAAAACATATTAATTCGTTATTTTCTATGCAGCAGTTCTTTGGATGAATACGAAGTTTTGCCACTTGTAGATTTTCAGGGCTTTCGAGTTTCAGCTCCACAGGAGCTTTGATTATATAACTCCTTTACACAAAGAAAGGTTAATAGAAGTCAGAAATTAAAGGAAGTTTTCATTATATAATATGTTACTTCAGAGTCGATTTGTATTTTTGCATATATGAAAACAAATCATGTTTATTTTAGCAATTTCCTTATATCCTTTGGTACTGTACTGTCAATTTATCAAGATGAGTTAGAAGTCTCCGAAACGAACTCCCATATCTTGATTCGATGGAAAAAATGTATATGAAGATACATCTATCAAAATAAATAGCAGGGTCCACTTTCATTCTGTAAACTATGTTAAGTGAAGTTTGAATTTTCAGAATTATCTTTTTCCAACAAACGGTTTCATGCAAACAATCTTTATCAAATACAATCTAATGACATGCACTTGTAGTGTTCTCTTCCAAACTATCTTACATATAGTCAGTTTATGAGCAGCAATCTTTGTTTAAAAAGTTGAATAATTGAGAATTGAAATTAGTCTCTCCCTGAAAAAATGCATTTTGTTTTGGAAACTTTCGGAAGAATATTACTATGGTATGAATCGACTTTGTTTAACACTTGATTTCCTTTGCAGGGTATGAATCGTTAGTATAAAGATGTCATATTCATTTTGTGTCTCATCCATTTTTATTTTTTATGCCCCCGCGACGAAATATCGGGGTCATATTGTTTTACCCTCGTCCGTAAGCTGTTATTCCGGATAACTACTCCCACAAAATTAAAGTTACATTTAATTTACTTCGCACAGTGATTAGGCATGGATTGAAGATATGCAAATGGTCATGGTTAAGGTTTTGGACAAAATTTATTGGACATTAGGGGTAGTTGAACTTGGCCATTTCATGGAAATGTGCATTTTGGAACTGTTATTCCGGACAATTCCTCCGACAATATTAAAGCTTTACTTTGCAAAGTGATAAGAAAAAAGAAGGGAAACAGGGAATGTGTCAAAGAGACAACGACCCAAAGGGGAGTAATAACAACTCAAAGCCACCATAATGATCTTCAATGAACGGTGAGAAAACCCCACACCCAACGGCAGGTCGGAGTCGGCCCCTGAATAAAGAGTAATCAAGTTCAGCGAAATAACATCATCCTAGACTCCTATAGACATAAAGTAAACTTAACTAGAAAAAAAAAACTAGGCATGGATTGAAGATGTGCATATTGCTACGGTTTAGGTTTTGGCCAAATTTTGTGATTATGAGGAGTAGTTGAACTTGGGCATATTTGGCGAAATGTGCATTCTTGAACTGTATTTCTAGACAACTCCTCCCACAATATTAAAGCTACATTTATTTTACTTTGCACAGTGATTAGGCATTGATTGAAGATGTGCATATTGTCATGGTTCAGATTTTGGCCAAACTTTGTGATTTTGAGGGATAGTTGAGCTTGGCCATTTTATTGAAATGTGTGTTCTGGAATTGCGCAACTTCGCCCAAAATATTAATGCTACATTTCTTTTATTTTAGACAGTGATTAGGCATGGATTGAAGATCTAAATTTCAGCCAACAGTTGTGATTGTGTGAGGTAGTTGGACTTGTCCATTTTATTAAATTGTGTTTTCTGGAAATGTTATTCCAGTAAACTCCTCCCACAATATTATAGCTCCATTTATTGAACCTTACACAGTGATTAGGCATGGACTGAAGATGTGCTTATTGTCACAATTTAGATTTTGGGCTAAGTTTGTGTTTTTTTTTTGGTGGAGTGTAGAATGTCTTGGCCATTTTATTGAAATAATGTGTGCATTTGATAGGTCGATTATGGATAATTCCTGATTGGTAATATCATTAAACTGTGTTAGATATGTGAGTTAAAGTTCTTGAAATTTGATTATCAAGTGCCTAGAAAGTTATATCCAATTCGGGGGCATCATATGTGTCTTACAGACACAAACAGAGTATGTTATTTTATCCACAAATTAAATATAAATACATCGTGAAAATATCGGATAATGGCAGCGGGGGCATTTTAAATAAGTCAGGTCTACCATACCTACAAAGGAAATCAAAGTTCATCAATATAGATAAAAAGAAATAACTGAATGAAAATCATAACTGAACATGGACGTTACGAACTTAAGAGAGAGGACCACCTGTCACACGTATATACAAGTAGCACCATGGTATTATTATGTCGCGAGCTGTAAGCAGAGTCGACACATCTAGTATCCGTCGTCGTGCGACGTCTGTGTGATTTTGAATCCACAACTCCTTCAACACTGCTTTTCGGATTCCAACCAAGCTTTCATGGTATATTGGTCATCTGGTTAAATTGTGCACCTGATAATTAGAATTTTGATTTTACAAATGTTAGAGGTTTGCGAAGCTAACATATCTAATTTGTTTATTCAAAGTCCCCAAAACTGTAATTCATATTCTAAACAAATTTGCAGAATATGTTTTTCTCCTAATTAAGACATTCAAATGTTACTTAAAATTTTGATTTCACAGATAGGCCAAAAATGGCTCTCCTATAGTGCAGGCCACACAACTGTTTCACGGAACAGCCATCATTTTTTTTTTTGCTTAAACATTTTATTCTTCAAATTTTCAATTAAGACAGTTATTTCACATATTTCATATCGGTTTATGGATTTCCTAATATTTGATTTAATCTGCACTGATGAGACATAAAAATGTGCATATGCAGAACCTAAATTCACTGTAACTTCGGCATTTTGTAACTAAGTAAAAAATGTAGGACAGTTTACGAATATGGCAAGGACGTGCAATTCTAAACAGTTTTGAAATAAGGATGTGTGAAAAACTCATGACTTACATTTAGAACTTAATGATTCCCAATTCCTTAATATAAGTAGCATGTAAGTACTGTGTAAACCTTTGTGTATCTCAACTGATATGATATTCTACAGCATCCTCCCAAAACAAGGATACAATCAGCAGATATCCATTTCTGACAAAAAACAACCAGTTCAAAGGTATATGGCTCGATTCTATAATGTGTCCTCACCTGACCTTCTTGACGGGGTCATTTTGCGCGATGTTGTGACGGAGTTGTTGTGTGTTTTTTTTATCAATAACTGACAGTTTCTTGGTAAACAGATGACCAAATGCTATATTGAGTATGAATCTACACAATGTTAAGTCAGTTTTCTTTCACATTTGATGACAATGTTTTTGTTTTATCACAGAAGCTGATTTAAGATACCCATATCAAATGCGCACTGATTTATTGAATCGATTTTCAAGAACGTTTTAAATTTTCAGTCTCTATTCTCCCAATTAAGTGTTAGTATGCTCTCAATATATTTCAGTTAAGGTGTACTTATTCTTGAGACAATTTCTCATATGGATAACAAAATACCGAAGTTACTGTTAAGTTAGTTTCTGCATATGCGCATTTCGCCAACTTATGTCTCTTCAGTGCAGATCAAATCAAAACATTTGGAAATCCATAAACCGAAATACTTGCAAAAGTTGACAGAGAACAAATGAGCAATATAATATAAATAGAAATGCCAAAAATCAGCTAAGGACAGAGCTATATAAGAGGGAGATACTCCTTTGATTCTTGTGTTTTATTTTTTCAGCTATTTCCAAAATGTTTTTTGCCCACCTGTTGATAGTGCCCACATCTCCTACATCTCATATTTTTCTGAGTCAAGTTTTCTTGCAATCGACTCCATGATTGACTTCTATCAGTCTTTTTATTCGTGAAACTGCTGAAAGCGATGGAAAGATCCCTTATCCATGAGTAATAGGAAACATAGATGTTGTTCGACATCTAGCAATAAAACTGGGGATACAGGCCGTCTTGGACTTACGTCGAAAGATCATCATCAGAGACCACTGATACTCCATCAGCAACATCTTACCAGGACCTATACATATACATTGACAACTGTAGAGTCTGAAAACAAAACTTTACGACAGGCGTGATGAGTTCGACTTTCCAACAGTGAACTTCCCGTTTTTGAGCAGCAATATTTCCACATATCTGGCACATTTCACAACTCATTCGCTATTTGTGGTGCGATTTTGTCAGCATAGTGAAATTACTGTCTCAAAAGCTTGTACATTTAGGGGATGTTCAGTCACTGTTGCAATTGTTGCAGAACATGCTCACCCTTCCGAAGCACCTGATGTACCAGAGTTTGTTTAGAGGTTCACACTGCTGTTGCTTTAGTTTTGTGGCGTTCTTGTTCATGTTTGTTTGTTTTGTCTTTGTCATACTGCCCCAATTCATGTTGGATATAAATTGCCGTGATTTTTTATTTTTGTTTTTTGAATTCCACCTTTCCTCATTTTTGCTTAACAAACTTGTTCTCGTCTTGATATAGCTGAAATATTGCTGAGTAGACGTTAAACAATATTCAATCAATCAATCAATCATTTTTGCTTCGGTATTCGTTTGCCGGTGTTCAACTACTGAGCTGTCTACTGAACTAACTAAGATTTATCTGCTGTCAGATACAGAAATCAAGAATGTGAATGTGAAACATTTCATGCCTGAAGTTATAAAAATCAAATGTGGATACTTGAAAAATTGAAGATTTATTGCAATATTTTAAATCCCGTTCATTTTCTCAAGTACATTCTGTCAACATTTGATATGTTCACACATTATACAACGCTTCCTCGTGATAAACTAAAATCATGAATCAAAGGGTATCTTTCAAAAAGCCTTTGCCGATTAAAAAATGTTGTATTGGGTTAAAAATCCACTTTGTTTTCAAAAACCAATTTAAAAAGAACAGTTTGTTGCGATGAAAATCAGGTCTGCAGCATGCTTGATTTTCTTATTGATAATACATGTATTTTTATCCCCTTTGGGGTGCTTTTTATCAACAGCAAGTTGGTTTACCAATAAGCATGAATTGTGCTCCTCTATTTGCGTACATGCTTGTTATTCCTCCGAGACGAAATTTCTTCAGGGACTTAGAAGTAAAAGATGCTAAATTATCTAATCTCACTTATATATGATTCGTTACTGTCGAGCGTGTAGTCGTACACTGATTTCTGTTAGCAGAGCAAAAACACTGTCCCAAAAGCTGCTTAGTCAGGGATAGTTCAACTATTGTTAATATCATCCCTCAAGAAATTCTATGGCCGTCACCATATTGAAAGATATGACGTGTCAGTATCCCAAATGAAAGCGGACATTTTCAGCTCGATTTACGTACGTCTTCCCAGATTTGACTACCGATTTAGACATTTTCCTAGATTTACCCAGTGTAACGGATGCTGTTAACAGAGCAGGACATGCTTAACCTTCTGGAGTACCTGATGTCACTCTCAGTTTCACTGGAGTTCACACTGTGAGTGCCTTGTTTTTGAATGTTGTGTTTTCTGTTTCTGTGCTTTGTATCTGTCAAACGCCATTGTTTTCTGTGTTTAACGTCATTGTTTTCTGCGTCCTTGTTTTGGCTATGACTTTGGACTTCGATTTTTTGTAAATTCCACTGCTTTGTTTCTTCGGTATTCTACTGGCGTTGTTATATAGGAATACTGATGATGTTCTTTCTATTTATAACTCACCTTCAATATCTCCTCCACAACTAGAGATAAAAGAAATGACAGAAACCACTAGATCTGCATCTTTTTTGACATTCCAAATTCGACGAAAACGCCATCTGCCATCTCGATACCAAAAGTTTACGACAAAAGGGACGATTTTAATTTCAAAATTATTAATTTCCGTAACATGAATATTGCAAACTTCCCCTGCTTACGGAATGTATATTTCACAGTGGATCTAATACACCAGAGTTAGCATTAATTAAACAGACTTTCTCATCAGACATAGCAATCTTCGTGATTTATCAATCAAAGTTAAAAAAAACTCCGCCTCATACGATCATTAGAAAGTTACTGACTACAACCTTTCAATAGCAATTACTGTCGAGTTGCTACCGAAATAGGAGGTTTTGAGCACCTTAAATGTCTGTACCTAGTCAGGATAACAGCGATCGACATTTTTTATGGTTTTTCAACTGCTTTGTCGTTTTGCCTTTTGAACTTTGGCTCTTGACAATTATGTTTGGTAATTTTGTCATTACAGATATTCACTTTGAAGTATGAGCAAAGCTCATTGTTGAAGGCCTTATTGCGACTTCAAGATGAAGAACAACAAAAAAAGCGTTGTTCCGTTTATTGGAGTTACCATGTGATTGTATTCTCATGTGCTTTTACTTCATATCCTATAATTGCTTACTGTTTTGACCAATATGATGTAACTTTCTCGCAACTTGCTACTGACTTCTTCACATTGACTAGATCTCTTCTTAGCTATTAGACTTGTTATATGGACCTGGGATTACTTTTTGCTTTGGGAAAACGTTTCTCACATGACGTGTAAATCTTGTATGGCAAGCGAGTAAATACCAAATCTAGAAAACATCTTAAAAGCTTTAGAGATGGAATTGATCAAATTATGACATAACTGGCAACAATATTCATTTTGTCATAAAGATGAAATTGAGTTTGATCTGAAATGTTCAGAAGAACACTGCTTTTGTAGCTATAAGTCGTCTTGATTGAATGTTATCACCAGTATATAGCCATCTGCTTTTCTGTCTTCTCATTTCGGCTACTTTTATAATATTTTTACAGCAGATGGTATTTTATGAAGTCTCCACAGCTATTTAATCACAAATCACAAAAGGTATGTAAATCCACGGAGCTATCTTGCATCAGTTTTTCCAGAATTCAAAACAAAACAAATGGAAAGGTTAGTCGCAGGAGAAAAAAAATTGTGACATTAATATATCATAAAGGGTTTTATCCGCCGATCAATCAGACCCATTTTCATTTAGTTATTATGCAATTATATTCAATATGTCAGTAAAAAAGTGTAATTGCCATTAATTTGTGACTTGATATCTAAAGTGGATGAAGTAATTAAATAAGCAAACGAAAGCAGTTTCACATTTATATGGTTAATTTTATTTGCTATCTTGACAACTTCATGCAAATTTCCATAGAAAAATAATTAAATTTATTTATCAGCAATTTACATCTCCACAAAGTACCCTAAATAACTAATCATTCACATTTATTATTCCCTAATTTATTTCCGATCGAGATTTTCCCCATTCCAAAACAATGCAGTCTATTCAGAATTCATTCGCCGACGCACGTAAATTAGAAATGCATTTAAAATTCATTCTTTAATCGACTTTGGCCATTTATAGAAAGCCTTATCAAATGCTACATCGCTGAAACAAATATTTATTAAATGTATTAGTTTACAAATGACTTGCATGGAATTGTCCCAAAACTTTCATTTAAAAGGGTATCAAATTCAAGTATTTCTACAGATTCTAGGTACTAATGTGTTATAATAAACTTACTTTTTCCTATAAACATGGCATGTCCTGTGTTCCGAGTGATATATTATACATGATTGAATGGAACTCGATATTCAAAGTGTTGACTAAAAAGCTTAAATGGATTGATAATTAACGCAAAATGTTTGTACAATGCCGAATTGAAATCCCTAATCTATCTTCATTTTGACTGAATCAAATGAGAACTCTTTGCAGTGTTACTTTCCAGGGCCAAATTGGCATTGATCGGCATCAATTAACACTATGATTCTTTGCCAGCTTACACAATAAATACTTTTTAAGCTCAATGATACTCGGATTACTACATCGAAATGGCTTCAAATGGTTTCCGGTCTCCGTGAATCAACTGTCGTCCGGGAGACCGTATTAAAACAAGAAATTGAAACAATTGTAACAAAATGAACAAGCGATGCTAAAATAAACAAAATCCGAATGAAAACTTAATCATCGTAATATGTTAAATTAAGCTGTGTTCGTTTCCATTAAGTTTGATATTGAACAAACATAGTCTAGTTAGATCTCAAAGTATTAAGTTTCATCAAAGGACTCTTTTTGTTCTTTTTTAAATAAAATAATGCTTTGCATTGCTAAAGTGTTTTTAAAATAGAAAATAAAAAAGGAGAAAATACGTTGTTTCGCAATACGAATAAAAACAATAAAAATGTCCGTAAACTTCGTTTTTTTCGGAATCAGAAAACAAAGCCATGTCATACTATGCAAGTTATTTGTAACACAGTTATTTTTTTGTGTTTTGATTGTTTCTAACAAATCTTAAATCTTGAATCTTCAAGACATGTACAATTTTCGACAGTATGTCAGTACGTGGTCATTTTAATTTCAATTCGACAAAAATATTTGATTTTTACGATATATCGGATGTTAAATATTACAATGGAATTTATGTACTCTGAAATAATATCGCATTATGTTGGATGTTAGATTATTACAACGGAACTTGTGTAATTCGACTATGTATTGCAGCGTAAAAATATGTTGGATGATAATTGTTACAGTGGAACTTGTGTATTCCGACACGATATTGCACTGTAAAAATATGACGGATATCAAATATTACAGTAAGAATAGTGTACTCCAACATGATATTGCACCATTAATATTTGTCGGCTATTACATGTATACAAATATAGCATGACAATGGTGTTAATACACAGATTTATAGACCTGGTTAGTGAACATTAACTCAGGACGCAGTACGAGGTTAATATACTCTAATCAAGTCTATAAATCCAACTTGTTGACGGAACTTGTCATGCTATTTCTATGGAGTTTTCTATGTATCGTGTGCGTTCACTCCATATCCTTTCATTTTTCCTATTTGCTGCAGAATTTGTCTCTCGTGCTGCGTGGAGTCCGTAGAAAGTCTCCCCGTGCTTGAGATGTATGCTCTTATAATATTACAGTTATGGCGTGTTTGTCCGTGTGAGAATTTCTCATACGTTTACTACTTCATTTATTTTTTTCAATTTGGCTGTTCAATATTTTCATTGTTTTTACTAAAATGTTATAATCTGTACACACGACTATTTTTGCCCTTCCAACCAAAGTTACACTAGTACTGCAAGGTTTGCCTACATCTATTTCGATGCGCCCCGTGTTGTCTATCGATGTTGTTTTTGTCCTTACAATGTATTTTTGTCTTTCGTCGGGCTACTTAATTACAAATATTTTTAGGCATACATTGCCCGATTTAACTTTTTTTCTCATTGACCGCTCCCGACATGTGTTGCTTCAATGACATATTTTAGTTGCGATCGATGTTGCTCAACATTTTTATTCTCTTCTTGTAACCCTGGTGCTTTCAGCTCTATAGCCCTGAGCATCGCCCAAGTTGGCACTCCATGGTGGGTGGGGAGCATGGGAGTGACCTTGATATAATTATTGTCAAGAATACCGCTTAAGTGCACGCTAGGGGCCCTCTTGATCTCGCTTGAGGGGGTGAATATTGTTCATCTCTAGTTGAAGACCTTCAGGCGACATCAAGATGTAGACAGGAATAAAAGCCCTGTCCTTGATAAACTGGAGTTTCTATGTATCATATGCGTTTTTGTCACATGTACATTCACTCCATATCGTTTCATTTTTCCTATTTGTTTTATTATTTTATAACATTATTCTGAATTTTATAAGAAGGTAACTTTCGATGCGTTAGTATATTAAATATGTTGTAAACCTGACTTTTCCTAATATAGAACTTCATGCACTATTTATGGAAATACTCGGCCAGGTTTACACCATATTTACAGAACGTCACATGACGATCACAGCGCACAAATAATGTCATAATATAATTTTGAATATTACAAAGGAACTTTGTAATCCGACTCAACATTGCACTGCACAAAAATGACGGATTTTGAATCTTAAATTTACTTGTGTAATCAAACACGATATTGAATTGTAAAATGTGTCGGATGGTGAATATTTCAATCGAACTTGAGAAATCTGACACAATATTGGATTATTAAATACGTTAAAAAGCAACGGCAGTAGAATACTAGGGGAACAAGGGAAGTGATGATCACAAAAATCAAAGTCCAAAATCATGGCAAAAACGACAACAAAGAAAAACAAAGACAAAATATAGACGCGAGACAGCCATAAGGTACAGAAATGAAAAAAAAACAACATTTAGAACTAAAGCACTCATAGTCTGAACTCCCATGAAAACTGGGAGCGACATCGGGTGCTACGGAAGGATAAGCATGTCCTGAACCCGTCACATTATCAGTGAGTCAATCCAGGGTTGAGTCAAAACAAATTATGTCAAGTCCGTGAAGACGTGAAGTCTATCTGAAAATGTCCGTTTTCATTAGTGTTTTGTAGTGATATATAATTGATAACTACAGAACTATGGACTTGAGTCTTTATGGCGGAAAGGGAATTTTCTAATGAAAAGGCAACACAGGTGTTCTTATATTAAGACGTTCCTATGATCTTAGCGGTCCCGACGAACAGAACTCAAGCCTTCATACACTTATTCAGGCAATAGTCAGAAAATATATCTAAGCAGTATTAAGCAACTTGATTTCAGTTTGATATTTTCATTTTAACTTTCACACACGTTTACCTGGTTTACCTGGTTCCGAGGTCAAGAAATAAGGGCTAGTTAGCCCCTAAGACCCTTCTGCATAACTTTGTTTATCAAATAATTTTAAATCAAATTCATCTAAAAGAAGACTAATTCAATACAATGAATTGATTCCTAACGCAAAATACGTTCGTTTTCATAAAGTATCTTAGGGTTACTTTTCACTGAAACACAGAGGTAACAGTGTTTAAAAATACTCAATTATATATGATTCTCTGAAGAAGAAATGATAAAATCCTGGGGTAATATAAAAGGCTACCCTAGAAGACAAGATACGATAAGATCACTTCTTGGCCTGGGATTTAACTGAAATTCAAACTTCACTCGGATGATATCAAGAAAAACATAGCTAGTTAAAAATATGTCATTTACTAAATTATATGATGAAAGTCCTCAACTATGCAATCCAGGGCTAAACTTGCACACTGTTCCATTCTAATCAATTTTGTCCATTTATGATAATTTTAGACATTATTTGGTACACAAACATACAAAAATACCAAAGTATAATAAACATTTAATTTAGTTCTGGTGTACACGTGTTTTAAAGAGTAACCTCTCCAGGAGAAACTTTAGAAAGCATCCGTTTTCAATCAAGATAAATATTTTTGCAAAGGTGAAAATATATATATTAGATTTTTACAAAAATTGAACATGGATGCGCTCATTATTTATAAAAAAAAAAAAAAAAAAAAAAAAAAAAACTATCCTAAAGTTGCCAATTTTCGGTGACGTTCGATACGATATAAAATGTCATCAGAACTATGGTGCATTTTTGCATTTAATGGAATTTAAACCAGCCTGTTTATTTTTTTTAATTTCAAATTTAATGCCAAATTCTGATATCCATACCTCCACCTTTCTTATAACGCTTTCAATACACAATTGTTTAGTTTTTTATTTGCCGTCACCGTCGATCTGTCTAAGATCTTACACTGTTTCTTTCCTTACAGTTTTAGAAATATGGTCTCTAACATTGTTTCCAGTTAATTACGTATATTTCTCACATCGAGATGGTTAAATTTTCACATTTTAAAGTTCGAGGTTTATCCGAGAACTTTAAAATGTGAAAATTTAACTATAGAGATGTGAGAAATATGCGTAAGAAACCGGAAAACAATGTTAGAGATTGTTTCTCTAATTTCTACTCAATTTATTTGAAGTAAAGCGATCTCCGTAGTCTCCAGTCTCAAGTATGCCGCCATTTTGTTGCTATCATCGTTGTTATGTGTATCATTGCGCCATTCATTGAAAGGGGTGTTGAATATAATATTTTTGATATAAATGTCATATTATCGATAAATTGAATTATGTTAGTCATAAAAATGCAAAAACCATTTCGCAAGACAATGATGCAGGTGTTAATTTCATCAACATCCGGTTGCACTATTTCCAGAAACAGACATGAGACATTTACATCATTGACCAATCGCCAACTGAGATCAAACAATACCCATGTTGATTATCATTTCGATAACCAACTAGTCAGGAGGTGTTTACCATGTTGATGCACAAAATTTAAACCCATTTGCATTATATTTTGGTATCAAGTTTTTTTTAAAGATATCAGTAAAAAAATGAAATTTCAATCCGAAATATGATGCAGGATTTATTTTTTTTACTGGAAAGATCATTTCTTTTCATTGTCTATGACCTTAATAAGGTCCTTTCAAAAGCTATTGATGTTCAGTTGATTCCGGACACTTCCGCAATGGTAGGGGAGATTTGGCGCGCCATTAATACCGGTTTAACCTTCCATTTGTTTTTGAATGTCTGTACCAAGACCAGACCGTTGCCGTGGACAGTTTTTGTGCTTTTGTTTTTTTGTGTTGTCTTGTTAATCACACTGTTAATTTTAGTTTTGTCTTTGTCGATGATACAGATTTACCGTTGTGATATTTGTGTATTAAGAGATAAATATATGTTTTTCAAACTGTCCCTTTGTCTTGTTTTCTGATTAGAGATGTACCATGGTTTTTAGTTGGTTTTATCAAAGGGTTAGACATTTACCAACCAGCCATCCAACAGATCTTTCACAACCTCATTTTTACCTAATACTATGATGAACATTTCACTGTCTTACGACCTGTCAGTAGTAGTTGCTGTTTAGTTGCTGGCGGACACTTCTGCAATAGAAGGGGAGGTTTAGGGCGCCATAAAACCGGTTTAACCCACCATTTCGTTTGAAATACATGCAATAAGTCATGGTCAATGCGGTTGACAGTTTTTTCTGGTGGTTTTGCATCTGGTTTATGTTTTATCCTAATTGGTTTCGGCTCTTGACAATTTCTTTTAGTAATTTTGTTATCACCACAATATTAAAAGCATTCACATGTCGATACTTATCACGTTATCTTCTGGAGCGAACCTTCAACGTTAAAATATAAAATTTATCAGTTGTTTTTACCTGTTTCGTTTATTCCGATACCTTTTATCAATCTGTCATTAATTCTAAACACATTTCAGATGTGCAAATCCAATTGGTGAAAGTTTTAGGTTTGGGTACCCATAAACCGGTTTAAACCTACCGCTGGCTTTTGCTAGTACCGGTAACAAGTCCGGCTGTGTAGTTCCCTTGTAGATTGTTGCATGTAGGTATGATTTTAAGCAAGTGTAAATTTTTCCTGTTACCCTTTGAATAACATATACATTTTATCTTCATACTCAAAGATGCCTGACAAATCCTTATAGAAGTTGTTGTCCCTTTATTGCAAAACTTTTGTATTTTATCCAAATTTTTCTATATATTTGAAAAATATTTCGAGTTAAAATTGCAAAAATTTTGAAATTTTCACAAATTTAAACAGACTGAATTCGCTATAAAATAAGCGAAATCGTGTAACGTATGAATCAACAAACATTAAAAATAAAATGTAGAGGTTTAAAAGAGAATGTTTTGCTGAGCTGGTTAAATTACCTCAGATAGTTTTTGAAACCTAAAAAATATAAATATTGTAAAAAAAAAGATAATTACTCTAAGTATTTTTGTCATATATGTTTTATTGTACCAAAAAAAAAATAGTATACAACGTTATATTATTAGCGCACCTAGCCCGAAGGGTGAGCTGTTGTAATCACTTTGAGTCTATCATCTGTCAGTCGTCCGTCTGTCTGTCGTAAACATTTTCAAAAATCTCCTCTGAAACCACTGAGCCAATTTTAACCGAGCTCGGCCTGAATCGTTAACAGTGTAAACCAGGATTCCGACGACCAAACGACCAAACAACATGAATTCCGTCACAAAAAAGCACAAAGAAGACAAATGCTGTTTTTGGCATATAACTAAAGAACGGTTACAGATATTAAGACATCCGACTTAAATAAAAGTGATCAGAATGAGAACATCTACTTGCTGTTCAGTTGCTGAAGAAATCTGATGACCAAATTTGGAGTAATTAACCCTTTTCCCATAAATTTTTTAGAAAGTTAATATTTTCTATTTTCATCAGAAAAACCAACAAACAGAGGTCAACTTTTAATTGCAATACTGTTTATAGCATATCAAGATCTATCCACTGAAAATTTTGAAGGAAATGTGAATACCCATATAAGACTAATTGCCCTTTATTGACCAAATTTTCGTAATGTTATACATTTAGCCTTATATTTCTTAAAGGATTTTGGAAAATAGTAAAGTAGTACATGCAAAAATGTTCAGCATGTCAATGAATACACTTTTTCATGTCTGACCACCGGCAGCTCATCCAAGATGACTGCTAGCAGGGGACTTATTCTAAAAGAATAAAAAGAATAACTTACAATGGCCGCATCAGATCCAAGATGGCCGCCACCGGGCAACAGATTAATATTAGACCATATAAGAAAATGAATTCAAAGTTGTCTTCCTTTGAAGCTACTTGGCCAGTTGGAGCCAAAGTTGGTCAAAATAGTCCCTTTGGTGGTCCCCATAAAAAAGATGTGGCCGATAAGTTTGCACCTCATTGCAAATCGCCGCAAGCATGGAACTTAGTTTGAAATTGGATCCTATCGCGAAAACACGTTAACAGATCTTCTCAGAAACTGCTTGGCTAATTGGAACCAAACTTAGTCAAAATTGTCTTTCTTTGGCTTTCCTTGATATTCAAGATGGCAACTAGTGAAAAAAATAGTAAGAAATGGACCCGATGTGAAGCCACAGAGAAAATAAGAACAAAACTTGATCTGAATAGTCCTTGTGTGGTCTCGTTTAAAAAAAGAATGCGTTCTTCATTCCGGTGCCTCGTTCATGATAGCCGCTTATAACAACATAGTTTAACATTGAACCCTAAACAACATAGTTTAACATTGAACTCTACGGGAAAACACATTCAAAAGCATCCAGCTCTGAAACCACTTTTCTTTTTGGAATCAAACTTGTTTACAATTTTCTTTGTTGGCCTTTTTCTAAAATATGCCCTGTAAGTCAGGGTGGCTAGCAGCAGGGAGCATTGTTTTACAAAAAAAAACTTTTGGAAATTCATTCAAGGAAAATCTCATCTGAAACGGCTTGAACAATTCAAACAAATTCAAGCAGCAATAGTTCCTTGGTGGCTCCTTCAGAGTTTGTGATTATTATGTAAATATCTCAACCAAGAATGCAGCCAGAGGTAACACACAGAGAACCCTGTGGAAAATGCATTCAAAGATCTCCTTGATACATTGGGCCGCATTAAATCAAGGTATATCAACATACAATAATACTGAAGTTGCATAATGATTATGTTGTACATGTGTTTCAAGAAATAATCTCTCATCAGCAGCACTAGAATCAAATAATATGGAAAGCAATTATCCATAAGAACTAAAAAGGAAGTACCCATTTCCACAAATATCGAAATAGGAGGCAAAATCCAGCAGCAAGGATATCCACCGATTGCAATATACGGAATGCATCCTCAGCATTTAAAAGGGATTAGAATTTTGATTAAAACAGTAAATTTCTATAAAACGCAATGTAAAGTTTTCTGGTCAGACAAATCTGACTATTGGGCTGGTGAATCCCCTCGGGGACCTCTGGTCCACTAGCAGTGGCATTGGGCAAATGGTTTCAAAATACAACAATACATAAGTTACATAATAAACAATTAATTTCGTAATGCTGTACACTTCTTTCAAGGAGTTACCTCTCATCAGTAGCATTAGAATCACATAATATGAAAAGCCATAATCTTAAAGCAGTAAAACAAAAGTAAATATTACCAAAAATATCGAAATAGTAGGCCAAATCCAGTACCAACGAGTGCAATACACGGAATGGAGGATACTAGAAAAAGGGACCTTTTAACATTGAGTCTGTAAGGATTTTTTATCAGCTGTTGACCAGATGAGCTATACAGGCTGTAGTTATATTATTATTTCAGTGACAAACTTAAGTGATTTCAGCTACATCAAAATAAGATGCATTTGATAAATGTAAAGCATTTGTAAACAAATTAATAACTTACCTGTCAGATTGAAAATGCCATTTATCTTTAACAATACGGTCTGTAAGTCTCGTCATGTGACCACCGAGAATTCACGATAAAATTGCCATTTGAAAACGTTTTCCGCCAAAACATGACGTTGCAGCATTGCGACGTCAAAATTTGTGCTTGGATCGTCATGTTTATGATAAAAATGCAACTTCCGGGAACTTTTCATGTGCCCGGAGGTTAAAAAATTCAACGAGACTTACAGACCCTATTTTTGCCTGTTTGGGGTACATATATATAAAGAATTAAGATCTATATTTCTGTAACATTTTAGATCTTCTATACATGCTTTCAAATGTTCATTTTTATTCATAATAAAAAAAAAAACGGTTTATGGCGTTAAAGTCAGGACTTGGTTGCACAAACGTCAATTAACGTTAATAGACGTTTAAATTTTAAGTGTAAATTAAGTCCCAAATTAATTTACACTTAAAATTTAAACGTCAGTTAACTTTAACTGACCATTTCGACAACTTTTTTGTCTTCAGTGCAGATGAAAATAAAAGTTTTGAACACCAGAATTCGATCTACGAAATGTTATTTTAATTTCGCTTTGTTTGCGGTTTCGTTTTCGGTATCCATTTGGAAATTTATTCAATATTGTATGCAATCCCCTTTTGCCTAGGCTATAAGCCAAAGTTAGAGAGAAAAAATACGAAATGGCATTGTTTGGTTTTACATTTTAATTGTATCTGCACTCTATACATTAAAGTACAATATATTTCAAATCTACTAACATTTGCTGATCATTTTGGTCTTTGTTTTCTATAACCATTGGGTCCATTGTCCCAGTAAATAGATTTTCCCAACGATATCATAATCTCAAAAATCAACAAATATAATTTTAAAAATGCATGAATTGGTATCTTCTTCCTACAAGCCATTTTTAGGATTACTGTAATCCCTGCTCTGTCAGCAGTTCAGTCTTCAGGTTTTTTCCTTCCATTTGCATTGAAACAAAATCAGCAGTTTTTTTTGTTGTTGTTGTTGTTAAAATTGTAAAATTATCATGTCAAGGAAAGGGTTTATTGGTATAACACTGTTGCTTTATCTACAAAATGCTTTCGAGTACGTGTATATTCATGATCTGGGACAAGATTCCGATCCAGGCGTTTGAGTTGATATCTGAATGATTCGGCATCAATAAACTGAATACCAGCACATTGATGATAACGCCAATTACCATAAAGGCAATGTAATGTTTAGAGTTCATATAGATTATCAACCAACCATACATTTCCATGTAATCTATTACAAGGTTATATCGTCAATACACACAATAATGTAAAAAGCTCATCTCCAAATTCCTGCAAAGTTTGGTGTAATATTATGCTAATCTGTGTGCGGCATGGGTAGATTTAATTGTCCGGGGATATCACTCACCTAGCATAACCTGATAGAAAATGCCAGCCATACGCAGTGTCATTAGTATATAATTTCCAACACAGCAGGCTTAATCAATTCCTTCATTATCTATCACCGTGTCTAAATAATTGCCCTGACGAAGTAGGTATATTTGATACTGTAATGTCCTCTTCTACGGCAATTTTGATATATTTATTCTTATTAATCACCTAAAACAGCATGAAATCTATTATCTTGTTTATACTGTAGGTTGAACTGTCTCCTCGGTAAAATTAATATAAAAACATCCTAATCTCTATTTAAAAATGAAACATAAATCGACTATGAATTAACTTGATACCAATTTACCTTAATATTTCCAAATTTGCATTTTATAGGCCATAACGAATTCATAATCACGTTTTGCACATGGTTCTGCTCTATTCAAAAATACAGACCGTCAAGTGATCAGCGTGCTTGTTGTCCGAACACCTATAGCTTTTTTAGAAAAGAAAAATTTTGTTCGGATTTTCTGCTTCATAGAAAATCTACTCGATATTTTGGATTATTTGAAATAATATTAATCGTTATTTATGTTTGTCTCTTGTTTTCATTATTGTTTTTCTGGTGCAGTTTGCTTGTAAATTGTGGCATGTGATTGTAGTTCCTGGCCATTGTAGGTGTTTGCTGTTTTCCTGTTTTGAAAGGATAAGTTTAAAAAAGTGTGTATGTCCAGACTTTGACAGCTCAAAATATTACGAAGTGCATGTATCTGTCAATACTTGTATCCCATTTATTATTTTTCTTGTGCAGTTGCCTGACAGATTCTGGCATGTAATTTTGATTTTCGGCCATTGTAAGTGTTTCCTGTTATCTTCTTCATATTAATTATTCAAATATTATAATCTTTGCCTAAACTCATCTGGATACAAAAAGTTGCTTTCAAATTATTTTAGGAATCAAATAATTGAAAGTTTTCCACTGAATACTTTTATACAGCAATGTAGGTATATTTCAGCAACATATTTTAAGTGGAAAGTTTCCTAAGCACTATAGTTTCTCAACTTTTCTTTCTGATGGTAATAGACTGGGTCAGTCGAACAGCAGCAAACAGTACACCTTTAGGCATCAAATGGACACTACAATCATGTCTAGAAGATCTTGATTTTGCCGATGATATTTGTCAGCTTTCTCATAGACATCAGGACTCTCAAAACAACCAACCTTGAAAACAAATGCAACAAAGACAAAAAACTATGAGAATAAAAGCAAATTATCTTAATAAAACTGAACTTAGAGGTACTAAAATTGAAGACATCACACAGTTTACATATCTTGGAAGTGTCATCAGCACAACAGGAGGGACATATGAAGACATCAAGGCACATAAAAGTAAAGCCCAACAAGCCTATGCCATCCTTAGACCCATCTGGAGGAGCAGGTCTCTAAGAACAACAACAAAAATCAGAATATTCAACTCGAATTTGAAATCAGTACTTTTGTATGGATCAGAGACATGGAGATTAACATCAGCTTCCACCAACATATTACACGTCTTCCTAAACAGTTGCCTAAGAAACATCATAGGAATAAAGTGGCCAGTCAAAATAAGCAACAGGAATTTGTGGCAGAGAACCAAACAAGAGCCTGTAATACAAACCATATTAAGAAGAAAATGGAATTGTATAGGGCACACTTTGAGAAAAACCAACAACCAACGTGACCCGACATGCCCTAGATTGGAACCCACAGGGCCACAAAAAGAGGGGAAGACCTAAAAACACTTGGAAAAGGGATTTAACATCAGACATACAGAAGATTGGGAATACCTGGGGAGAAGTAAAGACATTGGCAAAAGACAGAAAGAAGTGGAAAGCAATAATGGTCGCCCTATGTCCCCCATTGGACGAAGTGGATTAAGTCAAGTACATTTGTAAGTCATAGTTTCTCAAATCATTCGTTTGTTTAAACAGGTCTGCATTGATAGCCTATGCTTGAAACTTATTTGTATTTAAAATGTCCTGGTCCAAAACTAATGAAATCATTAAAACAATTAAAATTAAAAAGACGACATTATTTACCTGCATATATATATATATTAGTTTTATTAGACCCATACTAGAATACGGTAATATAAATTGGGATAACTGCACTAAATAGGAATCTGATTTAATTGAGTCTGTCCAATATGAAGCAGCTCGTATTATTACTGGTATGAGGCGGGGTAGCTCCAGGTCCAAACTTTATTCAGACCTTGGCGGGGATTCTTTACATGAACGCAGGAGAAAACAGAAACTTATATATTTATATAAATCCCTGCATGGGTTTCTGCCAAATTATATATCTGACTTTGTACAGTCTTATACATTGTATTAATGAAAATAATAATAATTAAAGGCTTAGAAACTCCAAATTTTTCAATATACCAAATGCTCATACAATAAACTATAAAAATAGTTTTTTCCCGAATAATTTTGATGCATGGAATAAACTTGATCCTGAAATTCAAAATCTTCCCTCACTGTCTTTGTTTACACGTGCATTAGATATGGATCTGGAGCCCCCTCCAATACATTATTCTATTGGCACTACAAATAATAAAGTTGTAAAAGTGACAATTTGTAAATGTGACTTCTTTAGGCATCATAAGCTGTCAATAGAGAAAATAAAAGTTTATGTGAATTGTTCCAAAAATGAATAATTTATTCATATACATGGTTGGACATGTAAACATGTAATATGTTAAAAATATAATTTGTTTTCATTTATATCTAAAATTATTGAATAATTTTTTATTGGTGGTATTTCTACTCAGACCATAAGTAATTAAATCAGTCTTTTCTACAAAATTTTCAGATTTTAATTAGATTTACATTACAAAGATTTTGTTATCATGATAATTTTGTGCTGTTGCAGTATTATATGGTTTGTACACGCATGTATATATTTTATACTTGTTACTGTTCCATCTTGTTATTAGGAGAAGATTTATATAGGCATTGCCTGTTATCTGATCCTATGGATTTTCATATCAATAAAATATTTGAAATTGAAATTGAAATTTACCTGCATGTAAAAATGGATAACAGAAAACACCTACAATGGCTGAAAATTGGAATTACAAGCCACAATTTGCCAGGGAAATACACAGGAAAAACACGAATAAGACAAATGACAAACCTAGACAACAATAGGAACTCGAGGCAGCCGGACTTGGTACTGGCACTAGAAAAGCCAGAGGTAGAGTTAAACCGGTTTATGGGTACCCAAACCTCCCCTTTATCTGTCCCGTATCCCTATAGTATAATAAAAATACGAATTACACCCAATACAGGTAGATTACTAACTCCATGACCACAATCTTGAAAGGAAAAAAAGGACAATACATAATTTTAAAGATGGGTGAAGGGGTGCTCGCCCCTTAACTGCCGCCGTCAAGAAAAGGGAA
>MJUU01069980.1:113858-134869 GCA_002080025.1 Modiolus philippinarum
CCATTGCAGTTGTGTGGTCTCTTCTAATCATGAACTGTCTTCGGTACAAGAAATGCCTAAAAAGTTTGATAAAACGCACTACGTTCAGGAGTTCTTTCCTAGCTACTCAGTACCTACGATAGTGTGCGACTAGCATAGGTTATGACCCTCACTTCACCATTTACTATATTTGAAAAAAAACACCCACGATGACTCTGTTACTTGCATCGGTGTCCAAGACAAATGAAAAATTTGGATGACATAAGACGGAAGTTGTTCAACTTTTCTTTAAGCTTTCAAAAAGCCTCTTGGTCTTCCAAAACTTTAGATTTTATCTGCACCGAAGAGACATAAGTTGTCGAAATGCGCATATTCAGAAAATAAATTCACAGTAACTTCGGTATTTAGATATTTGTCTACAAAAATGTTCAATTCGGGGCAAGGGATAGGCATCTTTGATCATGCATGCATTCAGCTGCCTAAAATCGACACAAAATTTTGTGGTTCCATCTTTCTATTTGGCGAGTACAATCCCAGAGGACCAAAGCCTGTCGACTGGTTCGATTATCCCTTTTCCAACCTAGTTTCTCAATGCTTATCTACCTTTTCCCTTAGACTGATAGGAGTTCGTCTGGGGGTTGTTGTATCGGTCTCGCGTTACTTGTGTCGATTTTGTGCATAACTATACTTGTGCGGTCCATGTCAGAGTCTGCAACCGCAAATAAACCCTTAAATTCTTTAGCAACACGGAAACCCTTTGAGTTTGTCCCTTGTTCAAATTCTTACTTGATTGTTTCAACAATTTTTAAGGTTTCTTATCAAGTTCAATATGTTCTTAGTTACCCGACACATTACTAACTACTACTCCTTCACTAAGATTGCCAATTACTGTACCAGCTGGCAGTGTTTGAACATTTTCATTATGGTTCAAAAGTCTAATTTGGACTATCAATATTATTAACAATAGCTTTGGCCACGAGGGCTTTCCCTTTGTTTAAAAACTCTTCCACTGGTTCTATTAAGCCAGGGATTGAAATATTCGGCAAATTGTCCAAAACTTCACCATGTGTCAAACTTTCCGAGCGTGGAACAATGCTAACATTTTCTTCACAGTTACCCTGTGGACCCCTAACCTGCCTTGTAACATAAGTGTAACCTGTTGATTACCTTTGGTCAAAATCTTGTGTCGCACGTCGACCGTATTCACGTTAATTATTAGGAAGTCTAGATAGACCTAAAATACCTTAAACTGAAAGACTAGCTATTATACCTTCAATGGTGGTGTTAAGGTCTCTTACTTTGATAGAGAAGGACCCTTTTCCAGTGACTTGCAAGGGCTGCCGGTTGGCTGCTACAATTTTTTGTGAAACCTTTTTTATTCTTGCACCTTCCCTTGATCTAATCTTTTCATAAAGACAGTCGAACACAAAGCTTATTGTGGCCCTCGTTTCAATGGAGAAACTTGGCAGATAAGCCATTAATTAATACCTCTAAATACAACCCTGGTTCAGTGTTTACTGTATTTGATTCAATGTACAATGAATCGCGACTTTTCTTGTATTTCCTTCTGTAAATACGTCATGCGCTTCCCCTTCTATTATTTCCCATGCCATTATACTTTCCCGTGGCAAAGCACTGATCCGCAAAATGCATTGGTCTCCCACAATTAAAAGAAATAATGTGTGACCTATGACTTGACCTGGGTTTTTCATTTCTTGTCTTCGCCTCATCTTATTCCTTAATATTGGCCAAATGTTCATTCATGTTCATCAACAAATCCTCAAATTTACTTTCAATTTTTTGATATTTGGAGATGTGTCATGGTCGCTATATTCTGTTGCACGTAAATGAGCCTTACCCTCTGATTTATAATATGTTTTTAACTCTACCGCAAGGCAGATGACAGTGTTAAGGTCTACGGGTCGTGATTGTTTGATTTTAATACACATTTCCATATTTACCAAAGAATCTATAAAGTGTTCTTTGGGTAGTGGTTTCCTAACTTTCAAGGGACTCTTTGGTATGCCTTATTTACTAATATGCGTATTTTTTGTCCTAATTCAGGGAGTGTTTCAGAAGCTGTCTGCTTCCCTTCTTATAACTGTACTCTGTGTAACTCTTATTGGTTTGGTTGGGAAAATTTGTCCCCAAGGGAGCGAACCAAATAACTTTATTGACCCTTTTTATCCTCTGGTAGGTCCCCCAGTGCCCCTTGAGCTGGACCCCGTAATTATGCCGACAGGTATAGTCCCTTGTTATGTTCTTTCCAACAGTTAATAGAAGCACATGCCTCAAAATGTGACTTGAAGTCATTCCTGTCTCCCGAACCATCATATGTTGCAACTCTTATAACCCTATGCTGTCTCCTGCCGCCCCTGTTGTGTTTCATCCAGTGTTACCCTGGGAGTCACTTGCCCCTTTGTTTTATTTTCCATGCTATACTTATCCACTGGGTCATTGATTCTGCATATGCGAAACCCGATTTTCTCTTATTTCTAGCATATTTAACCAACGCCTGACCGGTGTGATAAAATATTTCTCGTCTCTAGTCGCGTGAAAATTCCCGCCAAATCTATTTGGAACATAATCCTTGGTGTTTTACATTATGTCATTACAGAAACATTTTCTACAACTTAAAAAGGTTAATTATGAAATGTCTCACATCTTGTTAAATAAATTTTCAAATGTTTGAAAACTAGGCAAGCCTCGTTTTCAAACATTTGCAAAATTTATTTCACTCGATGCGACACATTTCATAATCAACTAAGTTCTCGTTGTAGAAACTGTATGTAATTGAAACTTTGCAATATCTGAATTTAAGAAAATTTTTGTTCAAACCTAAGGAGCATCTCCCTCTTGCATAGCTCTGTCCTTACCTGATTTTGGCTTTCCTATTTAGATCCTATTGGTAATTTGTTTTCTGTCATTACACATATTTTGGTTCATGGATTTCAAAACATTTTGATTTGATCTGCACTGATGAGACATAAGTTGTCGACATGCGCATATGCAGATTTTTTTTCACAGCAACCTTGTTATTTTGTTAGTTGTTCCCTTAATCAACCCTTCTTTAGGCCTACCCCGGATGCTAGCCCGGAAACCGATTTATTTGGAAACTTACTATATCTAAATTTTACAAAATTGTGTACAAAACTAAGGATTATCTCCCTCTCGGGTAGCTCTGTCCTTAGCTGATTTTCGCTTTTCTATTTAGATCCTATTGGCAATGTGTTCTCTTTTAGTTTTTACGCATATTTAGGTATATGGATTTCAAATGTTTTGATTTGATTTGCACTGAAGAAACATAAGTTGTAGAAATGCGATATGCAGAATCTAAAATAACAGTAACTTCGGTACTTTGTTATTAATTCAGAAAAAGTGCCCACCGGTGTTTCCAACAATGGAGTCATCATGTTGTCAGGTGGTACGGATGGCCTTGTGGTAACTAATCTTGAATAATTTTTACCTTGATAATGTGAAACTGGAGTAGAGTAGACAGGACCCATTGTCATATTGTCACCAAGTTCTTTTTCTTATTGGGCAATTTTAAGGTCTAAATCTTTTATACCAGTCATTTAAACCTGTAATCTTTAATCTACTTACTCTAAGCAAATCCCATCACTGCCACCAAAACCCTGCCACTGCCACCAAATATTATATTATTAAACTTATTGTTTGAATCACAAGCGATAAACATGCCATGAAAACATGTGATCAAGATGGCGGCCGGATAAGTCATGTCTGACGAGACGAGTGACAGTCAACCTCAATCCACCTTGACTGTGGATGTGTTCACAATCCTACACTTGCTTGAAAGTCAATCCGCCAGTTGGGACTTGTCAGCTAGGAACGGAAGATACAAGATAGTAGTAAGATGGAACAACACCACCGAAAAGAGTGAAGCAGCCATACCATCTCGACAAACTACAAGACGGAAATGGTCATCTTAGTCTAGAAAGGAGCGGAACAAACGAAGCCTACAAGACTTTATCGCCAGGAAGAATCAGCGACAGGAAAGAGATAGCCGCCACCGCTGATACCTGCGTTCCAGATATTGACCCCGTCGAAAACGAGGAGAATGAACCTGGCAGTCCAGTTCCTTCACAACCTTCAAAATCAACAGAGAGGAGAAACATAACCGCTACATTACTAGGCACGATGGACAGCTTGGAACAACCAGTAGTCCAACCAGCCGAAGTTAATCGAGTCAGAATGGTTTCTCAAAGACAGTTAAGAAACAGTGACATCAAACACAACACCGAGAATAGGAAAACTCCGTCTCCGGTAAAAGTCACTAAGCCTAGAAAACAGTTGGAAGTAACATTCTATTTGCCACAGGAAACCTTCACATTTGCAATACCAGAAAGAGAGAGCTACCTCCTAGTATTGGAATCAACGTCAAAAGCCTACAAGGAGAATTTGAAAAAAGAAAGACGAACAATTGTATTTGAACGTTAAAACAAGTCATGAACATTGGTACGACCTGAGACATCAAGACAACTTTGTGTACACCAAAGAAAGAGTAGAGAAAATGCAGAAAATAGCTGAAAAGTACAATCTTCATTTGAAAGACTTTTAAAAAGAGAGACAATAAATTTAATTCGATTTAAAATAAAGGGCAAGATAAGCCCCAGACCACAGATCAGTTTTTTCTTTGTTAAAATTTTGTATTTTGTAAATTGTTAACCCTCTTTGCCCGAAATACCAGGAAAAAAGAAAAAAAAAGTTGTTGTCGGAGTGGAGCCCTTATTCAGAACTGAGGAAATCTGTGAAATAATCAGCTTATATACTAGGATTGGACTAGTCTATTATTTGCAAACACCCCTTATGGATGAGTCCATTTATAATCATCATAATTAACAAAACATTTGTCGAAACCAAACTTATCCAATATATTTAAAGCTCTTTACAAATGGCTATGTAAATCACGGACTGAAAAAGGTATCAACCTCAAGATATTACTATCTGTAGCTATCTTTTATTAACGGCTTTTAACTTGATGATTTCCAATTCATATGGAAAGAAAACAATACTTTTCAAAAATGCTCCATGCTGTTAAAGGGCTAATATTTTCGGCACACAATTATCGACAAGACTGGACCATTTAGAAATAGGTATTGGCAGGTATTACCTGAAGTCAGATGATAAAAAGTCTCACTTAAGCTTTTACCATTTGATTATACCCCCTTCTTTTAAATTGAAGAAAAAATATACCAGAAAATGAAATAATTCAACTAAAAACCCTCAACATGTAATTGGAATATGAATGCAAGAGAATGGGAAAAAAATATTTGAAAGAAATTGTTAATGTACTGATAATTTCTATTCGGTGTTAACAAACAAAAAGTCCGTTGATTGCTATTGTTAACCCGAACGAGTACACCTTACTATCATTAGGTATGTCAAATCGCGTCATCTATTTCATCAAGTTACTTGGTAATCACTTAGAAATATTCACCTGTTTGAAAGAAATTGTGAAAATGCACTTGACTGTAGACCTTTTTGTATGGCGTAAACGGCGAATTCAACATTTTCAGTTATGTTTGGCCATTCCTGATTTACATACCAAATATGATAAAGATTAGAGTACAAATTAAGCTGAAATCATAAAATTTCCATTTATTTTATCTAAAGGAGGTGGAACAAATTTTTGTTTTAAGTAAATGGGAGGTAATAACAAAATTACCGAACAGAGTGGTCAAGAGACAAAAAGACAAATCAGGTGGAAACCTGATAAAACATGATTAAATAAAGTATGAACTGCAAAATCTTCAATGTTCCGTATCATTTTTGTTCTCAAACTATCATTTTTAGCTCGCTAAGTCTAACAAAGGGTAATAATTTCTTGAATTAAGCAATTAGTAACACCTGATACATCGTGTATTAAAAATGTTTTTATCTCCTCACATCGCATTTTATAAGACAACATATATTTCCGAGCTACAATGAAGATGCATCCTTGTCTGTCATGTTATAATTGTCCAATCAAAGTAAGACTTGAGACCTTTGTCGAATTAATTGATGATCAAATTAGGAGTCAAATGTTTTTTTGTGACAAGCGGTCCAATCTTTATCATTATTAGTTGTAAACAACAATTACTTAACACTAAACAGTCATGTATTTTATAGATATTTCTTAATTTAGTAGTACTGTTATCATTTACGTTGTACTTGATGCACAGTTTTGTTCGTTATAATGAAGACAGAATTTTCAGAGCGATAAAAATGAAGATTTACTGTAGTCATTATAGATATATCTTGCGATCAGTTTTAAACGACTTTCTTCCACTTCTGAAATATCTATTTTCAAATTAAGACCAATATTGCAATGTCTTAATGTTACTTATTGCTTTGACTCCAAGGGGTGTAATTTTGCAAAAAAAAAATATTAAATATTATTTAACTGGAAACTGTTTCTCAAATTAAGCGCATCTCTGCATCAATATGAACGTTGTGATTTTAAAGCTTACGGTATAAAATGTGTTAAAAAACTTCTCCAAATATGAAGATTGCTCTGTTTAAGTAGAACTTTGTAAAAAGAACAAATATGGGAATATTTAAAGTAAGTGAGAACCGAATCGTCAGTCTAAAACGAACAATCCAAGGACAATGGTAACATCGGAAAATACAAAGAAACAAAGACAAAACACGAGCACAGCACAAAATTCGAGCAAACTTCTGGTAATACATCTATCAGTTATATTGTGTCTCTCACATTCACAATTTTACTGGCCTTTCTTATCACACGATTTTACTTTCCTATTGTTACATGTTATAGCAGTCTTCTTTCTTTACGGAATAAAAACGATTTAGGTTCAGTGATCAACCACTCATAACTCCTACATTTTACAAAATACATGTACCTAAAACACCGATTCCATTGGCACGTATTTTTGTCAACGACTCAATGAGGCCATGACTAGAATATTGTTGATGTGTGGTTTCGTAGATAAATACTATGACAATTTACATGTCAAAGCTCAACATCTATATGAATTTACATTGTATCTTTAAAATATCAATATATATTTCCATTGCCCGGCACCTGAATCAGTTTTCTTGGGCTCCGTCTGCAGAGCTGCCGGGTGCGTATTCAAGTGGTGGATAGGGTTATGCCCGGTGTATGCGGGGTAGTCAGTTCATAGTGCGTATTCAAGTGGTGGGGTTATGCCCGGTGTATGCGGGGTAGTCAGTTCATACTACGCAAAGCCTGACTGTGAACCCTTGTAGTCAGACTGTGTGGGGAAATACCACGCTCCATGCAGTATAATGATCCCTTCAATATTTCCCGTATTAGAGCACACTCACTGGCGTCGAATAGAAGGTTACATTTCCTGTCCCTACCCATTTCTTTCATTTACCAGTGGCAATTAAAACCTCATTGCCCTCAGTTGGTTGGCCTTTCCACCTTTATATCTTTCTTCTTTTACTTAAAAATATTGAATTTATTAACTTGCTTACGTCCTAATGTAGCTGAAATATTGCTCAGGGGACATTCAATTGTTACTTGTAAATCACTGAATATTTTACCATTGAAATGGAACAAAAAAAGGAAAAAATCAAGTCAAGGAAGCAACAAAACTGCAGCTACATGTATACACGAAGATAAATATTTTTCTTCAAACATAGTTCTGTTTTTCAACGTCAAATGTGAATTATAAAGTATTCTTCTTTGTTGTACATTTATTTAATTGTCCAATTAATGCCTTTTACAACGTTTTATAAAAATGTGAAATGATATTTTTGAAGAACCTCCTTCGTATTTATATGAAGCTCTTGTTTTGTTGCTTTCTTGACTTTCATTTTAAAAAACTATTTTGTTGTTTTTTTTAAGCAGGTGATCGCAATAAAATACAATATCTTATCTTCTAAAATAGAAGTCTGGAATTTACTTGTAACTTTGTTGAAATATTTGATTTTGTTTTTATATGTGCAGCATAGTTTTACTTGAATAACATAATACCGAAGTTGCTGTTAATTTGGATTCTGCATATGCGCATTTCGGCAACTTATGTCTAAATGCAGATAAAATCAAAATATTGGAAAGCCATATACCGAAATATGTGTAATTATAGAGAATAAATTACCAATAAGATCTAAATAGAAAAGCCAAAACCAGCTAAGGACAGAGCTATGCAAGAGGGAGATACTCCTTAGTTTTGAACAAATTTTGTTAAATTAAGATATTGCAAATTTCCAGATAATTCCGAAGTACTGGTTGGTGGATACCCTCGTGGATTAATAGTCCACCAGTAGGCGCATCGGCTCAGTGATTCGGCTGATCCGCTTTATTCTTATTGTAATGGTAAATGAGGAACAATGTTTATATGCTAATTTTAATTGATTTGAAGCTAAAAGTATTTTGTAGCTTAAGATGTCTTAAAAACTCCAAAAAAGTTGTTTTTTTCTATAAAAGAAAGTGAGAACCGAACCGTCAATCCAAAGCCCGGTGTCAGCTTTGATAAGTAAGTGAGAACCGTCAGTCTAAAATAGAATACCGGGTAGTCAAAGGGTAGAAACGCTAAAATCAGACTAAAAAAGGTACATATACAGATGAACAACAGCTACGAAATTGAAGACCATGAGGAGAAAGCATCCCTTGCTTCTTATACGTGCAAGATCTGCAGTCATCTGGCAAACGAATATCCCTTAGGGTCAAATGTTAAACTAATATCTGCAGAGGAGACCATCTTGGATTTCCTATCGGTACTAAAATCATACATTTGTTTATTGACCATCATGCTACCATGTCTAGATTGATTGATTGATTAGTTAGAGTTTAACATCCAATGAGCAATACTTCATCTATATCAGGGCGTAAACAAGTTAATCAATTCAAAAACAAAAAAAAATTAAGTACAAGAAAAAAAAATAAAGCAGGAAGGGACAACCGGGGCAACGACTTTTGATTGCCACAGGCAATGGGTGGAGGCTTGAAATTTAGCCTTCTATACGACACACAATGTTTCTGCTCTCTTTAGAGAAATATAAAAGCGGTCTTTATACTGCATGGAGCGTGACGTTTCTCCACACAGTTTGGCCACAATGGTTCACGGTCATGCTTTCCGTATTATGACCTGACTACCCTGCAAAGACAGGGCATTCCCCTATCCACCACCTGGGGTCTGTAGCCAGAGCCCCTGAAATCTGATTCAGGTGGCGGGTACCATGTCCAAGCAATATCAACTTGATGCATAAAGTAACAATTTACAACAATGTCCCATACGGTCCCATCTTAAACTAAGTTCCCTAGTAGTGGCCATCTTGGATGAGATGTGAACCTTTCTTACATATGTGAAAATTGTAGCTCTTAATTGATAAGCTGAACACTTTTTCTATTCAAACTTAAACTGTATCTCAAACGGAAGCTGAAATTAAAGGGTTTGGCCAGTTTTATCTTTATTTCACGAATTCAGCCTTATAAGAGAGGGGAAACAGATCGACTGAAAGTGGTGAATTGATTGTGCTTATCGGAATTCCGATGTTCTGTTGAAAACAAGTATTCTAAGTATATAGTGATGCTATTTCGAATGAATGCTATAGTTTCCAATCGAAGTTTGTATCGAAAATAAATTGTGTTTACAAAGCATATTTGTCTTATTTGAAAGCGCAAATTATAACATAGTTTAGTCATTGAGAGACTATACGCGTAATCGAAAATAGATATTCAAAATTCAGCCAATTAGAAATGGAAATCGTAATTCGAAATTTCAAAAGGTTAAATTTAGTATCATTCTCATTTTTGTTCAACTTTCATGGAATTGGTACAATACTACCATAACAGAAACACTCCAGTGTAGTTATATTTCGCATGTCATCATTCATTAGGTTATATACTCTTAGTCATAAATATGGAATATTTTTGTTGAGAATGCCTAAGATATTTAAGGGCTGTTTGTTTCCAAAAAATCAAACTATCCTATAAAAATCACTGAAATTATCATCTAAATCATTCTTGTACACGATTGGCTTCGAAAATTGCATGTTTCGGAAATATTTGTGCACCTAATTTTTTTTATATAAAAATGTCCCATTTTCACGAAAAAGTGGGTTTCAGAACGGGTTGAAGGAGTGGTCTGAGAGATTCGTAAAATCAGAAACTTTCGGACAAAACAATGTTTTCATCTTCTGCACGCTTTTGGGCATACCTTGTAATGCTTCGAAACTTCAAATTTTGGCTCAGAAAATATAATTTTTCCATATTTGACCAAGAGTATATGCTATAATACTATGAAAAGAAGTAAATGAAGGAGTTTTAAAATATGTAATTTTAGATCTTGCGTTGTCGAATGGCCTTTTTTATTCTTAACCCAAAAGTCATTCTTGTGCCGCCATTTTTTTAGAGCTAACAAGAAGTGTGAATAACCGAAATGTGCAAAATAGCACGGGACTTAGCAAAATCATACTTATAACTCGGTATCTTTGCACGATTTCACACTGTGACAATTTAAAAAAATGGGAATTTCGAAATCACAGGGGTAAATGCAGTTTCCCATGGGATTTCACCATTTCCCCATGGGAATATTTCAAAATCCCATGGGCAAATGCATTTTCCCATGGTATAATAGTGAATGAATTCCTATGATTTAATTGCAATTGTGTAAAAGTGTGCTAACATATCAAGTTACTAATATAATTTTCGTGAGTCTCATGGAATTTCGCGCATTATGGTTATTTACATTAATTGGTAGCCCTCAAAAATGGCGACACAAGATTATTGCAAATTTAAATTGGAATGAGTTTTAAGGTAAGATATATATTAGTGATCATAGACATTAAACCATCATTGTATAAGTTGTTGGGTTTTATGTAAAAAGATGCTTGCCCAATTAACTAAATGAATGTTATCTGAAAGAACATTCAAATGTTTACAATTTGTAATTGAGTTGCTTCCCTTCAACTTTAGAAAAGATACGAATATAACATTTTAACAAACTTTGTAACTAGTCTCAGTCTCTATGAAATTAGTTAGACCATAATTATCTCTTCAATTTCGAATGAAAGTTCGGGGATATTGTCGTTGGCCTAGTCCGTCCATCTGCCTGTCCGTCAGTCCCACTTTCTTGCGACGCGAACTCCTACATTTTTGCATTTAGGGTTTCAGTCATGTTATAAAATTGTTGAAAATATGTTGCAGATGCGCAAAAAGCTTTCGTTTTTCTATGTTGGAATTTATGCAAACAAAATGCCCCAAGATGTCGATTTTTACAAAAAGCCACAAGATGTGGATTTTAACACATGCGGCATAAACTGTTCCTACATTTTTTACTAAGTGATTGTTGAATTTTGTTGCAGAATTGTTCCATATAGTCTGTTGACCCTTATTATTTTTCATCTTAGCATTTAAACTTCAATTTTGACAAATGTTTGGTTAAAATATTTGATTAAAATTTTGGTAAATTCCCTGAAAGTCTAAACGACCACTTATTTTTATCTTGGTATTCTTCCCAGCAACCATAAATTTAGAATTTTCTTCAATTGACAAACTTTTTCATGAATTGGATTTAAAAAATATCTGATTCCGATTTATCTTAATTTCCTAAAATATTAAAAACCACTTATTTTTCTTAAAACAACCTAGGAACAATTCTTTAATGTTCTTACTATTAGAACAAACATTTTCACTTTCTTGGATTTAAATAATAGTTGATTCCAGTTTTGGTATATTTTCTGAAAGTGTCAAAGACCACCTCCCCCTTAAAACCACACTTTTAACATTTGTTTCAATAAGAACGAACATTTTTTAATTTTATATTTGATTTTAGTATTGGTAAATTATACATTTGCTTCCAGTTTTTGAAAATTTCCTGAAAGTCTCAAAGACTACTAATGTTTTAGAAATTCTACCTAGCAACAAAACTTTTTAAAATTTGTATCAGAACAAATATTTTTACTAATTGGATTTTAAAAATATTTTATTCCAATTTGTTCTCAGTTTCCTGAAAGTCTCGAGCACCATTTTTTTAATTCGCTCTAGCAACCACACTTTTAGAAGTTTTATCGTTTATTCCAACTAAAATTATATATAAGTATTAATGGCGATTGTATATAACATCAGCTAATATTCTGTAATACATAGGATCTTTTTTTTTGATATAGGGTCCACGCCGGTCAGAGAGTCATCTATATTTTATCTAATTATTCATTGTATGTTGTACATATGTTTTGTATTGCTTTGACCCCAAGGGGTGTAATTTTGCAATAAAGATTATTATTTTAAATGATTTTGTTTGTGATATTTATGTATCGGGATGTGTACCCGATGGTAGCTGTTTACGGAAAGCACGAAGGTTTAATAGTCTGTGTTGACCTCGCTCATATATCACTATCTAAATGACTTTTTGAAATAGTGACTTATGGGTTCTAATAATGATAAGGCGTCAGCGACTTAATTTTGGATCTTAAAATCAAATTAATCGCTTCAATTAGCTATGATTAGGTTAAATTCAAACACAAAAGACCACTGTTATTACAACTAATTGGCTGTCAATCGAACAATCTGCCATAGCAATAAACCATGCAGTTAATGTTAAAATCTTTGTAAAATTGATAATGATAACACCAATTAATGAACAAAAACATTTGGGGTATTTCTATACAATATGATTGACAGCATTAGGGACGGTAATTATATCAACATCAATAATTGGTCGTGTCTTTCGGAACATCCCGGGTCGTGTTTTATTGTTCCGTTAAGCAGGTGTCGACATGTGTTCTTTGGCCAATTTGCACAGCACTCTCATTGACAATTTGATGCCCCCTTTTCATGTTGGACATGGCAACGTACTTTAGCCTAATTGGTGTTGATACTTAAAGTGATTATAGTGTGTCTATTATTCATTATGATACCAAAAGATTAGAAATTAGTTTACAGCACAACATCATTGAAATTATAGCTGTTTACAAACATGTTTTGTACTTAGTAATACAACTAATTTGCTTTCATTTTTTTATATAAAAACCAAAACATCTTCCAACGATAGATTCAGAACTCTCAGTCCTCTTCTCGCAACAGGTTGTATGTTTTCTTGTATTAATTTCCCGCATATTATCAATTGATAAGATTTTATTAGGTCTGTTTAATTATTGCAAAAAGATATATTTTAGATGTTTCGATTCTGTAAATAAACAACCAAGTGAGAAACACGAGATGCACCTAGGGGAGTTTCGTGCTCGAAATATTATGTATGTTTTCTCCTATAAAACAAACAAGGCGCATAATAACGTTGGTCGTTTGTTCTTGTGAATAATAAGGCGGCCTGCTGCTTAGAAAATGAGACGAGTGGGTGCCATTGGTGAAGCAAAAAAAAAAAATCCTCCCCAATTTTGTTACTTTAACATGGTGTAATTGTGTACATTAAAGAAAGCATAACTGACGGCGAGCTAAATCAACTTAGCTGAGTGCTTAATCATAAAGCAAACGCCAAGCCTTGTTTAAATGTATAAGTCCAACCGTGTGTGTCAATGAAATGGATGCGGAAATGACATCACATATCAATTACGATATGTAATGTTGTCTTTTACACACTATCAACCTTTGCAAGACAAAAGGACTAGAAGAGACCCACTATATAAAACTGATTGAAAGGTTTTTATCGAACTGGTTGTTAAAGAACATGGCAAGACAAAACGCGGGTGATTTTATCAGAAACTATCAGAATGCAATCAATACCCGAGTTGCATACAAAACGGTTAATTTCGTTATGCTGTACACGTGTTTCAAGGAATACCCCCCCCCCCCGAGGGAACCCCGGGGTATAGAAATAGGACCTAATATTTCCAGCTTGCGAGTTATGACCACTCCTAAATGGGGCTGACCCCAAGGGAACCCCGGGATATAGAAATGGGACCCAGTATTCCAGGCTGCGGGGTACAACCCCTCCAAAACTGGATGTCCGTGGTTGTGAGGGATGAATAAATTCTTAACCCATTCTCGGTCCACGTGTTGGAAGAAATGCCACGCTTCCTGCAGGTTAAAGAAACCTTGTAGCAAGCTTTTTTTTTTGAATGGTCCGTCGGTGATTGGCTACACGGCTAAATTCCCTGCCCCTTTCGATTTCACCCTACTTTTCCAGTGGCAGTCAGAATTCCCCGTCCCATGACCCTTTCCATACCCCAAAGTGACTTTTTATTAACAAACTTTTTCTCATCTTGATATAGCTTAAATATTGCTCAGTAGACGTTAAACAATATTCAATCAATCAATCAATCAAGGAATAACCTATCATCAGCAGCATTAAAATCAAACAATATGAAAAGCCATGATCCAAAAGTAGTCAAAAAGAAGTACTCATTACCAAATATATCAAAATAGGAGGCCAAATTCATTACCAAGGACATCCACCGCCACCAGTGCCATACACCAAATGAAGCCTCATTAATTTCAAGGGGTAAGAATTTTGATAAAAATAGTAAATTTTCTATGAAACGCAACGTAATTCTTTCGTGTCAGACAACTCTGGCTATTTGGCTGAACAAAACTCTCGCGGACGTCTGGTCCACCAGCAGTGACATCAGCCCAATGGTTTCAAAATACAATTAATGCCCAAGTTGCATACAAAACGGTTAATTTCGTTATGCTGTACACGCGTGTTTCAAGGAGTATCATCTCATCAGCAGCATTAAAATCAAACAAATTCGGTATTGGCCTTAAACTTAGGCAATAACAGTACATTATTTGAAATTTGATTTATATGCTGATGATTCAACTCTACACTGTCATGATAACAATACTGAAAACATCAATATGAAATTACAAAATGATATCAATGAAATTGAATCTTGGTGCAGAAATAATAGCATGAAAATAAATGCACAAAAGACTAAATGTATGAAACTATGTTCTCGACAAAAAATGGTTAACACGAATGATTTAGAGATGAAAATTGGTGATGATTATATTGAAAAAGTTCACTCATAAATTACTTGGTATCATAATTGACGAAAATTTAAATTGGGAAGACCAGGGGCCGTGTTAACAAAGCTGTCTTAGGACTAAGATATGTCTTTAGATGGTCTTATGACATATTTTAGTCCTAAGTCAGGAGCCGTGTTAACGAAGCTGTCTTAGGACTAAGATATGTCTTTAGATGGTCTTATGACATATTTTAGTCCTAAGTCAGGTTAACAAACGGGTCCTAAATTAAGATATATCCTAAAATCAATCCTAAATTTAAGACATCAAAAGAGGTGTCCTTAAGAGTGTCTTAAGTTAAAAATATTGACTAAAACCACTATTTTCCACTTTTGTACATCATATTCAGAACAACTGATCAAATTATTAGTTACAGGTACGCGCACCGAAATTTTATTTACTTTTATATCCAACTTGCACGATTTTATCCTTTGACCCTGTTGTGACATTACACGATAACATCTTGATAACAGTTCAGTTATGTAAACTACATGTATATAATACATGTATTTATTAGTATACAATACCCCAACTTTCCTTCATTACATTTTGATGCGATTTGATTTCATACATCATTTTATAGATATCACAATTAGTTTCAACAAAGTTATTCCAAAAATATCATTTAATTCAATACTTCGTTTTATCACTTACACTTTTTCATATTCGTTGCATAGTTTACAACTCTTATAAATTGTTACTTCGGTATTTTCTTACTTTTGATCATCTTTTTTATTGAAATAATTTTATAATATTTTATAGGACATTATTTAGGATATCCTAAAATAGGATAGTCCTAAGACAGCTTTGTTTTACAATCTCAGATATGTCATAAGATGGTCCTAACAGTGTCCTTAAAGATGTTCTAAGACATGTCTTAGGACATGTTTTAAGATAGTTTCATTAACACGGGCCCAGGGTGGTGTTCTCGAAGCTATTTTAGGGATAAGACGTGTCCTAAGACTATCTTATGACACGTCTTAGTCCTAAGTCGTGTTCTCGAAGCTCTCCTAACTTATATTTCGCATTTTTCGTCTCAACTTTAGGACACCTAATTAGGTGTCTTAAGATCCTAACCTTATATTTCGCCTTTTGTTCAATATTTTTCTTAAAGATGAACATGAATCAATACGAACGCATCAATAAACACGTATCATTAAAGAAACTTTGCACGATTTTAAACTTTGAACTCAGTGTTCACGAAACGATTACCAGTTATGCTTATAGCCGTCATTTCAAAACAAACTGTAAATTAAAATGCCTTTTCGATAAAATTTTTACATTTAGACTTGAAATTGTACGCTTCACTATATACATGTTAGTAGACAAAATTGGTAAACGATTTAATAAAATGTTTTTTTTGTCATTGACCAACGTTTTGTAAAAACTTAATATAAAAAATTAGAATATTACACTTTAGATATGTTTAGGACGTCCTAACATAAGATGCGTCTGAGATAGCTTCGAGACACAACTTAAGAATGTCGTAAGATGATCCTAAGTCCATCCTAAACTTGGTCATAAGATATGACTTACGACGAATCTTAGGATAGTTTCGAGAACACCAACCTAGGTTAATAAAGTTTGTAAAACATATCCCTTCTTTATAAATTAAAATCATATTTGCCAACACATATTAGACTATTATTTTACAACGCATACATTTTGCCTTACATTGATTTTTGCAGCTCTGTTTGGGAAATTTACCTAAACAAGATTCAGATAGAATCATTAAACTACAGAAGAAAGCTGCAAGGATTATTCTTGAATGCGACATTTCAGTATCAATGAACAAAATTGTTAATGAAATGGTACCTGATTATTTGAGGCCGAAAAATGATATTATAAATATTTACAACTTAAGATCTCAATCCAAAAACAATTTGTATATACCGAGACCAAATACAAATTTTTACAAAAAATAATTTTATTATTCTGCTTATACATTATGGAACAACTTACCAACTGATTTAAAAATATTTCAAAGCTTAGACATATTTAAGAAAAAATGTTTCAACCATTTTTGTCAACTTCTTAATGATCTATTTATATATTTATTATTGTTTGTTTTATATGTATGTTACACTTAATATTGTTATATATTAATTGTTGTAAATAAGTTAATATTTAGAGGGCCCAATGAAAGGTTAGTGAGAACCGAACCGTCAAACAAAAGAACGAACAATCCATGAACAATGGCAAAATCAGACACACTAAGAAACAAGGACACCACTTGAGTACGGGACAAAAATGAAAAATGAAGACACACATACAGATGAACAACACGGACCCAATAAAAAACAATGTCTAATTGGGTTACCCTCTTTAAATAAAGATTTTATTATTATTATTAATATTATTATTTAATATACCCGAGGGCGTCAATCGTAGATTTGACGGTCAAAATGCAGTTTACCAGCGACGCCACCGGGTATTCAAATACTGTACTGTTTGTAACCATACAAAGACCAAACTAAACAGGGAAGCTATCCTGTCCAAGGTGTGTAGATAATGGAATTGACGGTCAATTCTGACCAATCAAAACTTTCGTTATATAAATGTTGCATTTGAATAAAAAAATATACGTTATTCGATGGCCAGAGTTAATGTGTAAACAAAATAAAACTGGTAAAGTTAGGGCACAATTAGTTTAGAAGACAAGCTTAATACCACTAAGCTAGAAAAGGAAAACAAAATTTTCGGCCTGATGACATTCAACTATGTGTGGCTCAAGTCGCCTAATCATAGAACAAAATATTGATGTGTTTTGTAAAGTTCAGAAATTTATAATCAAAAGTAAAAGGTCTGTCAATTCCTAAACTTATTTTTGCATCTCATCACAAAAACTATTATTTTGCAACATAGATCATTTTTTTTTATTACAATCTTTTCCACATAGCATGATTCTATTATTATATTAAGCTGTATTATTTTCAAGGACACGGAACTTTGTATAAGCTAATTTAGCTTGTTTCCGAATCCTTTAATGATCTTTTGTATTTCAAATGTGTCAATATGTATTTGTTTGTAATTACTTGAATAAATATGTTTAAACCAACAATGTGGCAAACGAAAAAAAAACCATCAGAAAGAGAGAAATCGCGGATCTGGGGTGCAATAAAAGTTACCTGTGTAATAGTTGTGTTCGATCCTGAACTTTGTCAAATGTGTATTACTACAGGAATATGACTGTTTAAGATGTAATAATAGAGGAATATGCTCGTTTTACCCGCATGGAGGTTTGTAGGAGTTTCAAATAATGCATTTTTTAAGAACTGTCGTTGTTGTTCCCACGAAATGGTTTGTATAAGTACAGTTAAGTACATGTCCAGTTAGCTGTGGTTGGCCCCTCGAATATGTTCAACTTTTCTTTCTCCCGCCCCTTCTCTGCTTTCTCCCGCCCCCTGTCTGCTTTCTCCCACCCCATTCTCCTTTCTCCCGCCCCCTTTGTCTTGTCTCCCGGGTTAAATTACCAATGAAACATTAAAACCTACAACTGATAGTCCATTTTACTGTAAGTCGAGCCAATGTTTTGATTTTTTTTTATAGTTTCAAAACTATTTTGTCCTTTTACTGCTGATGGAAGGTTATACTGTTTAAAACACGTATATACCAAAACTAAAACGACACGGTAAGAGTCTCCTGCTATGTATGCATCAATCTTTATGTTAGAAATGGTTTATCCAAAGTTTACGTCGTAACCGGGAAAGAGTGAAAGTCGATATTAAAGAACACTAATGTAAACACGTTGTAGGACCCTTAAATGTAAAAACGGTCATAAATGTAAAAACGGTCATAAATGTAAAAAAATCTTACTCTAAATGTAAAACTTACGCTAAATGTAAAACCTGTTGTTATAAATGTAAAAATCAACTTGTCATAAATGTAAAAAAAAATTCCGCTAATTGTAAAAGCTTTTCTTTTACCATAAATGTAAAAAAATAATTCCGCTAAATGTAAAAACTTTTTGTAAGGATATTATTCCCCTAAAGGACACCTTTAAGATTACACGACGTCGGTACAAAAATGTACAATGCACAAGTCAACCACCATGAGTTACAGATCAAGTTTGAGTTTGGTTCCAGTCTACTGTTTTTTGACGGAGTTATGGGCCTCAGACTTAGAAAATTTTTGTGAAAGTTCAGTTTTCCGGACTTTTTTCTAAATCATTGCAGATATTGATCTCATATTTTTTATGTGATTCTTCCAACATGAGATAATAACAAATACTTGTATGTGATTGTTTTGAANCATTTTTATGTTGTTGTTAGTTGTGTTATAACCATTTATTGAAAATGTGTTGATACAAATAAAGTATTTCGTATTTACTAGATTTACTCATTATTCACTATTCTTCCAAAAAGTTTTTCTTACCTGTATACAAAAAATTCAAAAGTTGGAGAATATGAACCTAGGTCTAGTATAACAGGGATTGGAAACATTCACATTTCTTACAACAAATACCCGTAAAATCGTCGTATTTTCTAGCATTTCTCTGTTAAAACATAGGACATATTTAGTACATTTTACAGCTACATTTTCTACCAATTTTAATACAAAGTACACCATTTTATAGAAAAAAGATTGTCGTAAATCATAGTATAATTTTTGTAAAATAGATTTATTCCAAAATACACATATTTTGCTCTAAAACTTTGATAATTTTTTTTTTTTTTAGAAATATACCGTCATGACTTTTTCTAGTACACTTTCCATTTTCCCCAAAATATTAAATGCTACAAAATTTATATAATTAAAAAGATGAAACTTCGATGCGATTCTTTAAATTTAGTTGTAAATTATACACAGGGAAAAGTTAGGTGTTTTACTCAAAAATTTGTATCTAAAAATTGCATGAGCATGGTCACATCAGTCAAAATTTATCAGCACTGTAAAAAATCTTTCCTGCATAAATTATAAACGGCTATATGTTATATTAGTCCCAGTATGAACACACCAATAAAAGTTGTAACCACAAGTTATCAGTTGACAGATGTCCCTGTACCTGGTCTGAAAATTGACGGGAGTGTTCTTCCAGTGGTTCGAAACCCTGACCCCTTTCTAGACAATTTTGACAGATTTCTATACCCCATTCTAGACAAATGTGTAAAAGTATAGAACCCTTCTTACAGAAAAAGTAAGATCTGTCTTTATATCAAGTCAATATACCAATTAAATAGTCAAATAAGTTGTTAGAATGCAATAATTATCAATTTATTCTTGCTAAAAGATGCTTTTATGATATATTTATACAACCATATCTTCTCCTTAACCCCATCATAGACCAGAAAATCTTACCCCTTTCAAGACCAGGTTAAAAATTATACCCTTTCTAGACAATTCAGCTAAAAATGCAACCCCGTTTGTCGGAACATACCCAGTACCACTTATATAGGCAGTGCCCCCCCCCCCGGGATTGTAATAAACAAACATGAAAACCCTCATTGGCTGGTGTAAGACCTTGTAATAAAACAATTATCTCCCTGATTCTTTACTGAAGTTAGAAAGCTTCTCACCGTTTTTGTTGATACAACACTTCACTAAAAAAATACTTTGAAAATAAGAATTTTTAATCATGAATTTTGAATAAAATATAATAAAAACGTGAAGCAAAAATATCAAACATGCAATTAATTATAATAGGTTTTTATGATCTTCTAAAACTAGGAAAACTTGCAATACCACTGGGTTTCTCTCTGCTATCTCTATAATAAATGTCCTGCAAATGATATGCACATATCAGGAAAACAGTCAGCATATTATATCACAATATATAAACATAAGCTCTATTTAAAGTTTTGTAATATCTTCATATAATGAAATGACTAGAATATAAAAATTTTTGAAGGCCGAGTTTGTGTAGGCCGAGTTTGTAATAGGCCTAGTCTGCATTAGACCGAGTTTGGAATGGGCCGAGTTCTCATGGATTCTATGAAACATGCGGGGAAAAATCAAATAATTAGGGACCGACCATTTAACCTGAAGGGGGGGTTATGGTTTTTTTTTCTGGACAGAAAATTTTTTTCGCGCGAAACAAATTATTTATTTTTTGCAAGCGTATCAACAAAATATTTTTTTTCAAAATTAACATTATTTTTTTGGGCAGAAAGCCTCATTC